>JACJUY010001187.1:58612-135555 GCA_014220935.1 Platorchestia sp. MABIK | reverse complement strand
TATCGGTAGTAGTATCGGTCAAAGTATCGGTATTTCCAAGTATCGGAGTATCGGTATCGGTATCGGCCAAAAAATGAGTATCGGTATCGGTATCGGTATCGGCCAAAAAAATGGTATCGGTACATCACTAAAAATGACTGTACAGGTGCTAAATTCTTCTCACACATTTCCTATTTTAGCAATGAAGTGAAAGAGAACAAAGTGAACTTATCATGACTGCAGTAGTGTATGTTTAAAATGCTTTTTTTGTTGTTTTTGGATTTATTTTTTGGGCAGATTCCAATTGTAAAGAATGGAGTACTATAGCTTGATGTATCCATCATGTGCTGCCCACATGGAAGTACTGATTCCTTATATGCTTGAAGGTGTAGTTTTTTATTTCATTCTAGCTTGTAACTGTTTAGGATTGTAAGAAGATAAGTGCATTCAAAGTTTAGCTGTTTTGTGGGTTGCCATAAAATTTTGCAGTAAAACCTAGTCAGTATTTAAAAGTTAATTTTTTGTAGTGTGAGCCGCTGTGTATGTGTTACAAAGAGTTAAAATCACATGTGAACTTATGTTTTGTTTGGAACTAGATGAAGTTAGAGTATTCATTTCAAGGAATGTCTGTATTTTCTATTTCTAGTACACGTGTTTTCTATCAGTTGACAAGTGTCACTAGAGAATGCAAGATGTCCTGTTTCTCATAATGGATTAGTATCCTACAAGGTGATCATTGTGTCTTATTTTTTCATCAGCATACTTGGAAATGCTGTTAGGTCAGCTGAGGGGCAGTTACAACTGTTTGGCATACCTTCCTAATAATAATTTTTTACCTATTTTGTAACCATTTTTGGTGTGTATGTCTTAATATTATTAGGATTGAAGAAGATGCCTTCAGTAGTTAAAGGCTGCAGAGACATTGATGGGGCTAGAGTAGGTACATGCTTACCCTTTCTTTTACTAGGGCTGAATTTTAGCTCTTGCATGAAGTGTAGAGGCTGGGTTGTCATGTTAGTCTTATTTCTGGCCTTTGAATACTAAACTTGCTTGACTTGCAAACTTTCTTTTGAGGAAGTCCAATCTGCCAGTGGTAGTGTTTGGTGGTGGTTGGGCAGACAAAATTGATGCTCTTCTTTCTGGGTGAATTTTCTTGAATTTTTTCTGTCAAACTGATATGCCATGCCTCTAACACTTGTGGGAAAATAAAACTCAATATGTCATCAAATTGTGAAACTGTTTTGATAAAAAGTGTCTAGATTTCTGTACATGTCCATTTTTTGTTTGGGTCACTCTTAACTATTGTACTTTATGTGCCCTCTTGTTTCTGGAAGATACAAATACCATTGTCTTGAGGTTGCAATGTAAGCTCTATTTCATTCAAATTTTTATCTTCGTTGGGCTCCAAAATTGTCTTTTTTTAATTTTTAATTTTTTATTATTGTCCAACAACAAAAATAAGTCCTTCAATTTCTCATTGTATTACTTGGGCTCACAACTCAGGGTGCCCTAAGTTTTCCTGTAGTTTCGAGATCTGACTGATTTTTCAAGAGATATTTATTCCGATATCGTTTATTAGGTCTGTGCCCAAGCTTTGAAATTTTATCATTACTTCATACAAATTAGCGTGTAATTTGTTCATGTGCTGGCAAATCTATTTGCTCATTTTGAGCTTCTAACAAATTCAGTTTGATATCACAAGCGTTTTCTTAACAGTTTTTAAATTATAAAACTTTCATGGCATGTGTGATCTGTGGTTGACTTTGCTTGTGGTGTGCCAAAGAGTATAGAATTTTTTCCATAGTCCCTATAATTTAGAGGGAATCATGAGTAAGCCTCGTCGTGACCACCTTCGTAAATAAGGAAATACTTGCTCCAGTTTTACTGGATGAGCAATTTTTAATGGGTAAAAGTTTGCTCCGGCCTCTTCTAGATCTATAAGCAAGTTTTAGTGGGCGAAGTTCAAGCATCTCTATTTATACCCTTTTCAAGATTTGCTGCATTCATATCTATGAAAATAAATTTCCTTCACTGACGGCTACTGTTGATGCTTCCCGTTGCTGTGGTGCTCATGAGCGCTGTCAGTCGGCGCGCCATTTCTTGTTCAAGTCTTGCACGCCTTGGGGCGCAAGTTGATTTGTGCGCAACTATTTTCGTGCGAATGCTTTTGCTTTTTGCCCGTCGAAACTTAATTGCCTTTGACCAGTTTTTGCGCTGAGGTTATTCCTATCTGTGGAGCTGTTCAGTCTCGTGGATGGATGATTTCTTCGTTACAACTACGGCGGAAAGCGTGACACGCCAACAGCAGTTGCACCACGACCAGCTCGTGTAACAGGCTTCATGGCTTGTGTGCACAGCGGTAACCAGGATACGACGGCAGCAGCTTTCTAGTGCCGCTTCTCTTCATGCTTTGGGTTTTCTCAAACTCGGGAGACTCTCAAGCGGAGCTTATACATGTGTGACGTTCTTTATTTCCGTTGGGATTTTTGAGTAGATTGTTATAAAATGTAGAAGCTTATTTCCGTAGCCGATTCTCGGGCTGATTTTTTCTTTTGTAGTCCTTAGTTTATTTCCACGGGCGATTCTTGAGCAGAACTTTTGTTCGTAGTTTGGGTCGATCACTGTCATTCGTACTTACGCTTTATCCTCTGTAAAATAGCTTCAACTGTTTAATAATTGCGTAATAAAATTAAACGTGTCGTTGGTCGCCTGCCTCTAATGTTATCCGCATCTATGATAAACTAGTGTACAGAGCCCGTCAAAAATGACGGGATTCGATAGTTTCCTTTAAATTAGTCTCAAGATATGGATGACACACAAATATGTCCAGCCTAATAGTACGCGCGATTAAAATATTCTTGTATTTGTGCACTGGTAAAATTCTCATCACGGATACGGTCATTAAGCATTCTTAAGAACATGAGACACACGGACCTACCAACCAAGCAAATAGCTGTGCATTATAATATAGTGGATAATACTGATGTACCTGCTAGGGTCTCGCGCTATATCTTGAATAGCTCAATTTCTTTCGGACGTGCGTGTAATGAAATCGAACTTCTCAGGATTAGAAGAAAAAATTTACGAATTTGGTGACATTAGATTCAACTTCGTTTTGAGAATCATAATAACATTGTTGTCTTGAGGCCAGGATTTATGTTTTAAATAATACGTCGCTGTAGTGGTGTAATTGACCAGGCAAGTCACTAAGTAGAGTTGCGTGTAGTGTATAGGGCGTCCACAAAAAGATGAATCCATTGATGTCGATTATATACGATACAATGTTATTCTATCATACTAATCAAGCATAGAGACATACATTGTATCATAGAGACTTGGAATCGGATACATACACTTTTACCCTGTACTTCTCAATTACGTAGAACTCGCAAATTACTGGAATCTCATGATTTATGTTTCAGCTAAACATAATTAGATTGTGAGCTTAAGTGCTGATTAGATAGTGACGTTCATCACTAGATACTGCTTACGTGCTGCGCGTCAATGATCGACATATGTAACGTCCTCGTATATAATAATACGCATTTGCTTGTTTGGCTGATCTTTCCGTCCTGCTTTTCAGCTTCACAAATCCGTCAATGAGTGGCACTGAGTAGAACTTAAGGATAAAGGTGTACACGGTATCTTATTTCAACTGCATCTTATCGCCGTAATGACGTCACGCTCTGTAAAGTGGATACCTGAGTACGATATAATGACATCTTGTGTCTGCGTTTGAATTGTAACTCATTTGATGTGGAATGTTGTTTCGTGTTTTCATTAACTTGTGACTAATAAATTGGTATTAAATTTTATCATTTGTACTGAGTAATTTTTGCCTCATTGAATTAATAGAAACTAAAGGAGGCAGTTCTGCGGTCATTTTCAACGGCGCGGGTATAACAAATTGCTCAAAAATACACTATGTCGCCTTGCTCGCCTCTAAATTTGTATTCTGTGTCCCAATTTACACAATCTCTACATCGTTGTTTTTGATAAATATTGATGGCTGTTCAGTTGAACTAGTAAATTGCAGGTTGATATAATGCCAGAGGAAGAGAGTTTAATTCCTTGCGCCAGGAAATAATACAGAGCGAAAGCTGCAGGTGCTCCATTGTAGTCCGTGATGCGTCTTGCATTTGTACAGCGGTAGGTATGATACGAGTTATAGCTGTGTGTGTGTGTGTGTGTGTGGTGTTCTGTGGCAGCAGAGATGCTCCGCTGTATTTAAAGTATTGGTAGTATATTGTCAGTATTTATGGGACCACCTGGATCCGTGATTCTCGTAGATCAGAAGAGAAGATAGTTGGAAATATTTAATTCGAATTTCATTAATGGAGAACGATAACATGTCTCAAATCTTACTCGAGACATTCGATGGTTGCATGTACTATGTTAAATTTGTCAAGTATTGAGATTTGGGAGACGGATGGAAAATGATAAAGCTACATAACGAAAAGTACGATTTTGTAATTAGTGTGAATTTTTTCTTATTTTAACGTACGATTGTTATTTTGAAATAGTCTTCGAATATTTGGATGCATTGTTCGTTTTCTATTTTATCACTAGTTGGTTTTAAACGTTAGAGAGCTTGCTTGCATGTGTGCGTGATGCATGCAAGCTGCGTGCAGGGAAAACGTGTGTGCCGCCGCTGTGTGTTGACGCCATGTGCTGCACATCTGCTGCTGTTGCTGCTCACTGATGCTGCACCACCAGCCTCTAGTATTGCTGCTGCACCACCAGCCTCTAGTGTTGCTGCTGCACCGCCTGCTACTGCACCACCTGCTTCTAGTGTTGCTGCTGCACCGCCTGCTGCTGTTGCTGCTCACTGATGCTGCTCCACCAGCCTCTAGTGTTGCTGCTGCACCGCCTGCTGCTGCACCACCAGCCTCTAGTATTGCTGCTGCACCATCTGCTTCTATTGTTGCTGCTGTTGCTGCTCACTGATGCTGCACCACCAGCCTCTAGTGTTGCTGCTGTACCACCAGCCTCTAGTGTTGCTGCTGTACCACCAGCCTCTAGTGTTGCTGCTGCACCGCATGCTGCTGCACCACCAGCTTCTAGTGTTGCTGCTGTACCGCCTGCTGCTGCACTACCAGCTTCTAGTGTTGCTGCTGCTGCACTACCAGCGTCTAGTGTTGCTGCTGCACTACCAGCCTCTAGTGTTGCTGCTGCACCGCCTGCTGCTGCACTACCAGCTTCTAGTGTTGCTGCTGCTGCACTACCAGCTTCTAGTGTTGCTGCTGCACCGCTGTACCGCCTGCTTTTTTATTTTCATTATGCTTTTTTGTCTGATCTAGAAGCCTACGCCTTTACAGCATAGCGAGACAGCCAAATTTTGCGCCTTTGTTCCCACAGGGGACACAATTATTGTATCTATGGGAATTAGCGCTCTCAGGAGGATGATGTGATGTCCCGAGCTAAAGCTTAGGTAGGCCTTCTTTATGTTGAAGAAGAATAAGTTTTTTTGTTACGGACCATCTTTTTCCGTTCACTGCTGTCCTGTTTTTCAGCACTCACTACTATCTTCAAACTTTCATCTTGTTTCAGGAATTTCTTTCTTAGCTCACTGTCTTTTTGCACCTTGTGCGTAGATTCCGTTTTCCTTGAACTCCATACTAAATAGTGCCTTCATCCTTCCTCTCTTTGAACATCTTTGTTTTGGTAAAGGGAGGCTAAAACTTTCATATATTCAATCAACTTGCGCCCTTGTAGTGCCGCTTGATATTAAAGTTCTCCGGGTTTCTCGACGATTATCGCTTCACTTGAGGGGAAACGGAGGCTAAGATTCGAATACAATAGTAATTTAACTTTCTCAAGTTTTTGCCCGGTAAATTTTAAAAGTGAAGTTAAAACAAATTTCAGAGTTCAATTGTGTTCGAAATCCCGAACGTTGAGGAGGGCAGTTCTGTGTTCATCCGACGACTTGTGACACAATCTCGCCTCCTCGAGAGTGGGGGATTTGTCCTTTGGTAAACGAATTTCGATGATCTTCGCTTGGTTAATTTTAGTTAATTTTTTTTGGAGAAGAACGTTCACTTTGAGTTAATGCACTCGTATGCATTTGGTGGCAAAGCTGCCATCAAGGGACATTTCCCACCGTGCGATAGTAGATAGTAGATGTGTCGTTAGAGGGAGTCATGTCTCCACCACGGGGCTTCAATTACGCTGTCAGAAGATTGAAGCTTCAAATTTCCTCACATAAACTCCTAAATGGCACTCTTGATTTTCATGCCTTTGTACCAGACTTGTCTCACTAATTTGTAAAAATATAGTCTTGTACTCATGTCCCCGTCACTGAGAAGGAAGCGATGATCTAAACTGCGTTCGTGTCGCGTGAGTTTGAATGTCAAGCGATTTTGTAGTCATTCGAAGTTGATTCCTGTAAAAAAGTTCATAAATGACAAAATGGATTTACTTATAGTGTCCATACCATTGCCTCATTTCAATTCGTTTGAAATGCAATCTATTTATGATCTACTTAGAGTTTCGATTGTCTCCTCATTCTACGATTTGTTACAGGCGTGATTCTTAATGCCGATGAATTTAAATCTTTCTTAACACTTTGACTGCGACGTGCGGTGGAACGGTGGTATACGGAGGTAATTTTCATAATGCTGCTGACCGGCCAGTAGTCGCAAACTCAATTTTCATAAATACTCAAAGCTAAATGAAGGCAAGATTTAGTTCATGTTTGGGATTTTCCAAATAGCTTACTACAATTGACTTCAAATTTTAGTTTGGTGTTGAACTGAATATTTAGTTGCCGCAGTCAAAGTCTTAATACAAATGATCGACTCACAACGGACAACATGGACCTCTTTGATATTCATGTCATGTTAAATTACAGGGTAAATGCATCACGTTGAAGGAGACGTATAAAGTTTCGTCGCGGTAGCAGTTACTCTCAACTCGCGCGCTGATCGCAGCACCAGATCTCTCGCGTGCTCATGCAGGCGACGCATGTGCACTTCCCGTGCAAAAATTTCTCGTTGGTTCGCTTGCTCGGCCGCGTATATCACCCGTTGCCGCCCCCGCCTCCCGCCCCCGCCGCAGCGGCGCGGGAGGGCAACCGTGACCCAAGCCATGGATGGGCGCTCAAGCGGGTACCCACTGATGGCCAGCAGGCCCCGCCCCCTCGCTCCTCTCGCCTCCCTGGAAAATTATTCCGTGGTCATTCCGCCTTGAGAAATTATTCGCTGCTTTTAATACGTTTCGTAAGCCTTGATCTTGATTGGATTAGCGGTGCATTCATGCGTCCTGAAGTGCGCCGTGGATGCGCTCTCCGATTTTCTGCCGTGTGATGACTGAAGATGCGACACGCTTCGTTGGGAGTGAGATATTTCCAAGGTTTCCGTGTGCTTATTATTGCTTTAATTTCACTCTGCCTACGGCGACAGTCGTGCTCTTTTATTTCAGCTTCATAAAAGGATTCCTCGAACTTTGAGCGATGGATTGTCTCATTTTTTTTTGTGTGTGCAGAATGCGCGTTAATTTGAGAGTGCCGTGAAGGACGAGTCGTTGCTCGAACAGCGTCGTGTTTATGAACACATAGCACCAAAATGAACGTGCGAGTTCTCCTTCCTTCATTGAAGCCTGGCCGGTGAACTGTCTCTCGTCTAACTATCTTGTCCAAGTTCGATTCGATGGAAACTGATTCCGTGGAAATTATTGCGACCTTACAGATATCTCGAACTATCCGGATTGATTACCCTATAAAAAAAAGGAGTACACGATCCACTGCATATCTCAAATTAATTCCAGTTCATCAAACGTCATATTTTATATTTTTAAAATATTTATCATTTTTCAAATCGTTATGTAGAAAGCCTTGTACCAAAATCTGGTGATCATGTGAGTTGTTCAAAATGATATCGTGCATACTTTTTCCTGCGGAGCCCACCTGGCTGATGCACTCGTGTACGTCATGACTGGCACGTGCGAACTGGATTGTTTGTTCTCGAGACAGCAGTGCATTTGTTTACTAATTTGTAATGTTAAACTTATCTCTGCATGACGACTTCATCACTGGCGGCTTGCGTAAGTCAAGTGTTTCAACTTGCTCAAGTAATTCAGGAGTTCACAAAGCAGATGTGTTAAAGTCAGTCCTCGAGTTATATATCATGCGAACTTTAACTTATAGGGGTAAAAACGTATCCTAATAATTTTTTTACTTTCTTCAAGCTTCGCATTAGTTCAGTAATTGGGACCAATTTTTGTCCTGATAAATGACGGTGCTTAAGGTAATGTATAACTCGAGGATTAACTGAACTGGCATGCAGGAACGCTCCCAGGAGAAAATGTGAGGTTCTGAGCCGAGAGATCAGTAGGCCTTCATTTTCTTACAGATAAATGTTTTTGTTTTGTTAAGAACCATCGTTTTTTGGTTAACTGATGTTCTGGTTTTCAGCACCTCTGACTTTGTTCTTCGACTATTGTCTTGTTTCATAACCTTTATAACTTGCCGTTTCTATGCGCACGGAATCCTGTGTGGGAATTTACATTGTGCACTGATTCCGCGTTTCCTTAACTCTATACTAAATGGTGCCTTTATCCTTTCCCTCTTTTTGAACATCTTTATTTTGTTTAGGAAAGCTTAAACTTATAACCGATAACTTGCATGCAAGAAGTCTGAGATCCGTCCCCTTGGGTTCGGGCTGCTCAAGTCGCAACTAGGAAGACTCGAGCTCTGATCTCTGCGATGTGAGCTTGATGCAAATTCACCTCTGTTCTGCTGTGGTGACTGCCAAGGATGTACGGAAAATTACAAAAAGGAGCTGTGCGATCATTGTTGTCGTGGGATTTTCCATTTTACATGAAACCCGCCCAAAGGAATGTGGTGATATCGAGCGTCTGGATCGTATCGCACTCGACTGCTTCAAGGCTCTTCCCATCTCAAAATTTGCGTGTTATTGTGTCAGCCGGGTGGTGAGTCTACGAGCTTTGTGCTCCATGTCAGAACAGCAGCTGAAGCTGTAATTTGCGGTTTAGAGGCAGGAGAAGGATTGAATTTTTACAGTACTATGATGGCTATTAATATTTATCTGGGACCCTGCTGTTGGCAGATAAATCTATCGGAATCAGTGGCAAATTTATTGCTTCTGTATGAATTGTTTATTTTCATGAAGTATTATTGGTGTAAGCTTTCCCATCTAACACCCTGAGAAGGCATAGCTTAGGCAATAGGTTTAGGTTAGTTTGGTTTGTCTATTCTTTGATACGGGGACTGGCATCCCGGAGGGAGATTTGTTTGATAACCTCAGCTATAGATATGCCTTCGGAACTTTTTACGTGCTTCTTTCAGTTTTCGCATTTTCTACGCTCTCTTTTTTTTTTCTTCCTCTTCCATCCTAATTTCCTGTTTTCATATGCATGGTATTCTATTTGGGAAACACCTTGTGGATAGATCTCAATGTTTTCCTTAGTCCTTACTAAAACATTTTGAAATTAAAATGGAGCCCCCCCTCAGGGGAGACAACTATTTTATCTAAAGAAATTAGCGCTCCCAGGGTGAAAATGTGAGGGCCCGAGCTGAGAGGTAGGTAGGCCTTCTTTTGTTGAAATAAAGTATTTTTAGTATGTTAAGGACCACCTTTTTTCGGTTCACTGCTGTCCTGTTTTTCAGCTCCTTCTTTCTTCTCAGGTTTTATCTTGCATCATAATCTTCTTTCTCAACTTACTGTTTCTATGCCCCTTCTGCATAGATTCCGTATTCCCTAACATCCACGCTAAATAGTGCCTTCCTCCTTCCTCTCTTCAAACGCTCTTTTTTGTAGCGGTTAGGGAGGCGCAAACTAACTTATAGTCTTAATCATAATCTCTTGGTTACACTATAAGTATTGAGGGACGCCTAAACTAGTGTGCCACAAATCAACCTTCGACGGTTTTTCAGTTTCAATTCAAGGACTCCTTAAAATGAGCTATTTGTTAGGCTCTCATTTCTCAGATGTGCAAATTGTGTTCAAACGATCTACTTCTTCAGGTGTATTTTTTGGCAAAGATTTTAACACTCGATTTTCATTTAAAATATCGCCTGATCTGAATTTAAAATACCGCCTGAAAAAACTCAGTGTATGAAACGGCCAACTGACGTCAGAATGTGACATTTTGATAAACGCGTGATGAAAGGTTTAAATCCATCAATTTTGGGTAAATTTGGTTAGTTTCTTCAACTCATGTCGAGTGTGTATACAAAATAATGCGCAGTTTAATTTCAGATGTCCCAATCCCAAAGCAAGGCCATCATCTCTCAAAGTCCCCCAAATGTGTTATTTACGAGAAATATTTACCGTCTTAAAGCCTAATCTGCAGTCCCTAAAATGTTATCCAAGCAGGCCTCTTTCAGTTGTTCGGTTCGTGCTTGCTCGTGTTACTGATGCGGGAGTTAGTGTGGTGCTTGTGTTGGTGTTAGTGATGCGGGGAGTCAGTGTGGTGCTTGTGTTGGTGTTACTGATGCGGGGAGTCAGTGTGGTGCTTGTGTTGATGTTACTGATACAGAGAATTAGTATGATGTTTGTGTTCGATCTCACTTATGTGCAGTGTTAGGAGGTGCGCTACCGATGCCAGGAGGTAACATTAACCTGATGCGAACCTGCATCAATTTGTTCGTGCGTGAGCGTGCCTTAGATAAACTCAGGTCTCTGTGTTTTCTCGCCGTCTGAAGGAAATCATTACCGCAAAAATTGCAGCACATCATGATTTCTCTTCGTGAACATGCTGGCAATGCTCAGGAGTTGGCCGAAATGATTGGGGAAACGAACACAGAAGATGATCTGGAAATAGTGATGCTGTTACAGGCAATTAGATATGGATGCGCAAGAAGCGAAGTTTAGAAAGCATTGAGTGGAGCGGACGCTCCTGCCAGGGAGATTACTCGCGCTATTTGATCAAGTCTGGGATGTTCCCACGGTTTGCTGTGATGCACTGCTGAGCTTCTACGGCAGCCTGCGTTGCGTTGCATGCGGCGGCTCGTGTTCCTTTGGTGCGCTCTACTCTAGTGTTGGTTGGGCTTGTAATGGTGCCTTCCTCTCTTTGTATCCCATTTGTGGCGGATAGGGAGGCTTGAAGTAACTAATGATCTAATCTGGTTGGGCTTGTAAATCTGATGGGTTCAGAGCTTCTGCTATTTAGGGAAAACAAATTTTTCAGAAGAAGTTTCGCGTTTTGGGAATACCTCGTTAAGATTGCGAGTACCGACCGTTAGGATTATTTTCAAGTGAGAGACGCGAAGCATGCGGTTACTAAGGAATTATTTTATGTAGCTTTGTTTCATTGCAGTACATTATTAACTCATGTTGAGTTAGAATTATGAGTGGGAAGTAAGCATGAATATTCCCCAAAATTTCTGTCTCTTAAAGGGAATTTCACGTTGATACTCATTTTTGTGTGCATAACCATCACGTCGAGAAAAGGTGAAAAAATGGGTCCCTAAATTTTAAGCTTATCGTCAATAAGCTAGATTAGATGACGTTTAATTGTTATCACTGATGTACAGTAGACATCTGAACTCGGCAGAATTTCTTTGCGAGTGGCAGGTTCTTTCAAATTGTGTTATTACCTCAAGGTTCGTAGCAAATGCAGAACTTGGCGTTACCGAGCGGCTCAGGATTGTCCGTCTGTTGGTCTGTAGAAATTCTTGTGCAGGATTTGAGCTATTAACATACGAAGCCTCTAGTTCCATTGTCTTCTGCTTTCCATTCGTCGTAGTTGACGTGCAGCGTTGTTTTAATTTTATTAGTCTAGCTATTTCTCATATATCTCTCTCTATCCCTAAATGAAAACCTGATCTTAAACAAAATAGGACAACACGTTTGTTTCGATGGTTGCCATTTACATGTGTTTCTGGAGTCTAACGCTTTTTTCTTTATATTTGAGATCTATTTTATGTATCTCGCTGGCCCTCTTCTGCTCGCAACATGATGGACCACGTTAGTGTCCCTTGTGACAGGATGCTACTCGACTGTCTCGCTTTAGTCCTATAGATAGGCATTCTGAGATAAGATGAACAGTTGTCAAAACAAATCTCGAGTTTGTTTATATTACAAGCATCAGTCGGTGCATTACTCGTGTGAATTAGTTTTTGTTCTTACGAAGGAAACAACGAACTTTTTTGGCATTTGCTACTGTGTTTCGTTTAGTATATCAAGGCGCTGTTGCCAAAAGAATTATTTAATCAATTATTTGTACCCACACAGGTTTCTGCGCTTAATGGTCCCTTCTCTTAGCTCACTTGAGATCGCCTTTGATGTGGCTGATGTGTCTTAAACTAATGGAATAAATATTATAGGTAATTTTAATAATATTTTGTGTGTAAGAATTACAGGAAATTTTTCATAATCGTACACTAGTTATGCATTTCAAGTGTGTGAAATTTCTTGCTCGTGCACGCCTGTTGTGTTTTGTGTGGTAATTTACATCAGCACACACCGGGTGTGTGTATTTTGTGTGGTAATTTAAATCAGCACACACCGGGTGTGTGTATTTTGTGTGGTAATTTACATCAGCACACACCGCGTGTGTGTAGATTTTGTGTCGTAATTGACATCCATCAGCACACACCGGGTGTGTGTATTTTGTGTAACAATTTACACCAGCACCCAGCAGAAGGGAGCACTAGTCGGGAGCACTATAAGCGTGCGGAGTTCCCCCGAAGGCTGCCCAGCGCATGTGCCCGACACACGTGCCCGCTTCACTCCGGCATCTGTTGTGCCGTCCGCCCGGCACTGTGAGGTGTCATCAACGCGTGCCTCGCATTTTATTGATAAGGTTCATTTCCTTCGAGGTTCTGGTGTTTCATCAGGTTCATTTATCCAACGCTAAGATTGGCTAGTGCGACCTCCGTCCACGAGGTTCTTATGTTTCATCAGGTCCACTTCGTCAACACTCTAAAATAAGTTGATCCAGCCTTCGATTGTGGTATAGCAGTCTCTTCGGAATATAGACTGCACTTAGTGGAAGTTATGAAGTGAGTGAAGTTCTTACGCTTCATCGAGTCCGCTTGTTGTCCATTGCTGAGATTGTGTTCCGTCAGCTCAGCCACCAAGAATGGCATGGCAGAATTTTCTCCTTGCCTTTTAAAGAAGAGATGAGGATCGTCTTCTAAAAGGTTCATTCGTCTCATTTGCAGTTATTGTCTAGCGCTAGGTTTGTGCGTGACTTAATACAATAATGCAGTATCTTCTCTCGGCATTCTATGAATGGCATGATGCTTGTCTTACCTGAGTTTTGTTGGTGTTTGTCAAGTCATTTTTTTCCAGTGCTAGGCTTTTCCTCGGCGCTGCTTCTTTCTCAGAACTTCCTAGAAGCACGAAGAAACAGCCAAGCGCACTCCTTGCATAAAGTTCGATATAAATCATCTATTTATCGATGTCAGAGTTTTTGGAGTCCAGTGAAAAATGTCTTTCTCTTCGATGAAGTCATGCAGAGCCAATGAGGCAAAATAGTCTTTGTTATTTAGTGGTTCTTACTGATTGATATAACACTTGCATTTCCTGACAGTCCAGTCACTATACAAAGAAACATTACGCAAAATGTGTGCACATAAAACTACATATGATGACAGGCACCGGCGACTCTGTTTCGTGTTACAAATGCGTCGGTAATGGTGGTGTTCGTAGGAAGCGCGGCGCGTACTCGGGTTGTGTTGCGTGCGAAGGGTAGGTACCCTACCCTTCCTACCCTACCCTACCCTCCACAAAATTAGAACCACTTCTTGGAAGAGTCGGTTTCAGGTTAAGATTTGTAATCTGGCAAGTGTTTTCGTTCATTTTTTGCTTCTTTTTCTCTTCCATTGAGGAGGCTGACGTACCGTACAACCGATTTTCTGCACGAATGCCGTTGTCCTTTTATAGTACTCACTTTACGCATCCGAATTTTTAGAAATAAGGCTAAAGAAACTACTTAATTTCAACAAAAAATTGGCAAGATTTATTTTTTCATGCATGTACGTATAATTCATTGGAATATGGTTTTCATGATAACCTACGGCTTTACTTGTCATTTTTTAGTTCATTCCACCTTCCAGTTTCGTCTACATACTTCTTCTTATGCCAGGGTGGCGAGCTGTGCCCATCGAGACGGCTAAATTTTACGCTCTCGTATGTGACTGCGATGGGTTAAACTGAAGTTTAATGTTCAACTCAAATTTAAGGTCATAAGCTGTTGGCAAATGTGTAAATATCAAACATTAACTGAGTCCGTTAACCCGTCTCCTGCGAAGTGACCCACCAGTCGTCACTTAAGTGATTTTCATAGTGCTACTGACTGACCTGCAGTCACTAACTCATTTTTTATCAATACTAAATGAAAGCTAAATTAAGGCCCGATCCAGTTAATGTTTGCTATTTTCAAAGTTTATTACCACAATTAACTTTAAATTTTAATTGAAGATTGAACTTTAGTTTAACCCATCGCGGTTGACGTGTTAAATACCATTAATTTAAAAAAATTGTTGAAACTTTTTCAAACGACCCATCGATGGGTCGCATGGCGAGCGACCCAGTTAACTTCATCGAGTGTCGTCTCTGTAATGATCTACTTGCAGAGCGGAAACGGAGTTTGAGCATTCAGTTGATAATATATCAAAGATATCCGTGCGTGGGATTGTCTGTTAACTTTGAGATGTGCAGTAGAAGTAAACATCAACACTGAGATGCAAATTGTCGTGTTTGTTTCCAATGATAAGAAAAAAATTTCCATCTTTAGTTGCTCACTTCAGTGGTTTCAATTCCGTATTCCAAATCGAGGAGTATTTCTTTCAACATGAAAAAGAACTCTCTGAGATCTGTATGAACTGAAACGCTGGTGGCGCAGTGAAGGCACGGAGCGCTGCAGAAACAGCAGCTTGGGAACGCCATCATCTGTCCGTAACTCGACGGCTGCATCGCGGAGAAAGCGTGTCAAATGAATTTCTAGGGCAAAATTGAGTGACCGGCTGCTATTTTTCAGAGTGCTTCCAAATGAAAGCCAGTCCGATTCAAATTCTGAACGGTTCATTTAAGTGCTGGAAATTCATCTCTGACCAGACGCGTTGGCGTCGTGTTTTTATTCGATTTCCCCTGCATTGGAGCGTAACTTACTAGCAAAATTAAAACATTCACGTTTTTAAGGTGTGCTTAGCATTCTCGAGAACTTTTTTGTAGAAGTAACTGGTAAGGAGCTTTTGTAAGTTCTGGTAAATTTTTAAGATTCGAGAGCATTTCCATGGCTTTGTTTATGGTGTTAGTGTGTGCTTGATGGTAAGACGTGGGTTCACCGGACGGATGTGTGAACGGATTAGCTTGATAAGTTGGGGCAAGGTGGTGATGGCGCGCTTGTAACTAATGTAGTTTGGTGTGTGACTAGTGTATCTTTAACACTGTGGCTCGTACTTTGATGGTGTGTTTGCTGCTTTGAGACCGTGTGCCTGATACGTCAGTATCACGGTGTACCGTGGTCAGTGTGCTGTGTTAACCTCGCGTGTGTGCAGTTTCTGGTAATTGACGTTTGCACAGAGATAGACCTAATGCCTGGCAGATGCTGTTCAATCATGCGTTGCTATTCTTAGTGCTTGCAGGGGGGCTTATGTAACGGTCTTTTTACAACTTTATTGTAACGTGAAAAGTTGAAAACTGTGTTCATGCGCAAAACTCGACAAATTTGATGCATAATTAGTGCGTACTCTCCGATAAAAGAGGCTGTTTTGGACCCCGTATTCTGCTACTGGTTCTAGATCGAGCAGAAGCACGACTCCTAAGAACTTCATTTTCATAGAAAAAACATCCTGTTGTGCATTACCCGTGTTGTCTGCTTCGAGATGGGATTTTGTTCATGTGTATGAAATACAGATTGTGATCTTCATTTCCCCGGTACTGAAAGGCTTCGGGTTGAATAACTTTCAGAAATAACTTTTAATAATAAATAAATAAATAACACGCAGTGAACAAATTTTAAAATGAATCGCACTGAAACAAACTATGCGTCCATCATGCAATTAAGTAATAGGAGCTGGTCTACTTATGGCTTCTAAAATTCTGTATCATGGAAATGTTCGATATTAATGAATTGGTACCAGCTAAATAATTTAGTATTCCCTGAACCACTTGGTATCGGTCAAATAATTCAGTAGTGGCTGAAAATTTAGGTATTAGTTGGAATATTTTTTTGAATTCTTCTCGTTAAAGAAAATCGATTTCTTCTTAAAGTTGGGAATTATATTGTCTCGGAGTGAAGTCTTCAAAAGAAAAATCGCTCCTGTCATTCTGTACAACCTAACATGTAAAATTGAGCTACTTACAATGAATTGAGGTGGTGGGGTATGGAAAAAAATATATTTATAAATCAGTACAGATAAACAATTTATTTCGCTAACTTGAGCACATATTGGCTGACGAAGTCACAGTATGAATTTTTGGAAGGGACTTCAGTACAAATGTGTTGAGTGGGGGCAGTGCCTGCCAGGATGGTCGGAAACAACGATTTTTGAACAATTTGAGTCGTTGCGGTGCAGTTGTGAGAGCAAGTCCTCGGCTACGTTAAGTTCACGCTACCAGTTGTACCACCTCTACGACGCCGTAAATGTGTACCACGATGCACGCAGTAGCGGCTGTGTGCCGTGCAGGGCAAGGTGCACGCAGTAGCGGCTGTGTACCGTGCAGGGCAAGGTGCACGCAGTAGCGGCTGTGTGCCGTGCAGGGCAAGGTGCACGCAGTAGCGGCTGTGTGCCGTGCAGGGCACGGTGCACGCAGTAGCGGCTGTGTGCCGTGCAGGGCACGGTGCACGCAGTAGCGGATGTGTGCCGTGCAGAGACCGATGCACGCAGTAGCGGCTGTGTGCCGTGCAGGGACCGATGCACGCAGTAGCGGCTGTGTACCGTGCAGGGACCGATGCACGCAGTAGCGGCTGTGTGCCGTGCAGGGACCGATGCACGCAGTAGCGGCTGTGTGCCGTGCAGGCCACGATGCACGCAGTAGCGGCTGTGTGCCGTGCAGGCCACGATGCACGCTGTAGCGGCTGTGTGTCATGTAGGACACGATGCAGCGCAGTTGCGTTGCAGCTCCTAAACCCTGCACCGCTGCCCCCAGCTCTTGTCATGCCCCTGTTGCACATGACGCTCTGCCATGTGTTGCTGCTGCCACGTTGAGAAACTCCACATCCACTCTGGGCTCTCCTTTCCCGTGCATTCTTCTGCTCAATTAGTTCTGCCAGCTTCCTGCATGCTCCATTGCTTGTGCTCTTCCCTCTGCAGCAGCGTGTTCTCGCCTATCTTCCCCTCTCTGTTCTGGTAATGCGAGCCGATCGTATCTCGCGCTCTGCCCTTCCACCCATAACCAATGTGTTCTTTTCTAGAGCTATGTGAACTCGTTCATTTTTGGTATTTTTGTGTGCTTTTCAAGCATGTTTTCTCTCTTGTCTGTCAGAACTCGGAAGGATCTCTTTCCTGAGATGAACCGTACGCGATAGTGTCTCGCTTTAGCAGTCAAGGGGTCTGGCTGGCTGATCGAGCGCTCGAAATTCACCTTAATGAGCTTACCACAGGTTCTCAGCCACTGACATCCCTTCCCACTCTGCATTAAACGTGACCAAGCTCATTATTCTGATGATAAAAAATAATCCCGCTTTTAAATTTTACTAAAGTGATAGTTTTTGTGCATAAAGGAGGTTGATGTAACGGAACACTCGGTTGGGAACGACTCGAATAATTGCTTGCGATTTGTACTCGTAATCCCGTTAACTTTGTATGTGTGTGTGGGATCTTTACCTACGATGGGGACCGTCACAGTCCTTTCTGTATTCTTCCCTTACGAAAATATTTTTCCACCGCATGAGTATTTCTACTCGTTCTCTCTCTTTAGCATTAACTAATTTAAAAATACTTTGATACCGCAGGTTTCAAGTCCTTCAAGGACTCTTGTGTTGAAATGCTGTTAGTTTTATTAATTTGAAATCAAATTTTCATCCGCACTGAGCTTCCATGAGGCTGGCTAGTTAAACTGGACGTGATGAGCTGATATGAACTGGACGTAATGAGCTGTGACATGAATAAAATTTATTAATAATTAATCAATGGTCTGTTACTGCTCTTCCCCTCAGGGGGTTACAACTATTGTATCTATGAGAATTAGCACTCACTAGGAGAAAATTTGCGATCCCGGTCCAAGAGTTAGGTATGCTTTTTTTTTGTTGGAATAAATTATTTTTGCTGTGTTTAGGACCATCTTTTTTTCGGTTCACTGTTGTCATGTTTTTCAGCACCTGCTACTCACTTTCTTCTTCAACTTTCATCTTGTTTCATAAACTTTTCTCAACGCACTGTTTCTATACACCTTTAGCATAGATTCCGCGTTCCCTTAACTCCATACTAAATAGTGCCTTCCTGTTTCCTATTTTTGGAACGCCTTTGTTGCTGTCAGGAAGGCTTGAACGAACATCCAATGTAATCTTTTACTACGCTTCGTTACGTGGAAGCGTAAGCCCATGGTAGTCCATTTGTTCTGCTCCATAGAGTGCTCCAGAAATAGAGAACCGCTCTGCTGTTAGTGTGATGGAATCATGCCAGTTACTGGATCATTTTTTGCGCTTATGGGCTCGATTGAGATGCGGTGAAAGCCTCAGCAAACCGTGTAGGGGAGGGATTTGATAGTACCTGTGTTCGCGTAGTTGCCTTTTGGGGGTTGTGGTCCCACCTTGAATATGTAAGTTACTTCTGTAGGGTACGGTAAACCTTCTTTTACACGCATCCGTTTTTTAAATTTGTTTCTGTTTCAAAGAACTAAAGGGATCACGTCATTTGCGGCTAGTTTATCATGTGATAGCGGTGCTAACTGCTGCGGCCCAATATTTCCAGTATGTTCTCGTGCATAATCAGGCAGGTAGGCAGTAACCCTTCACTGCGGACCGCATCAGTTTATTAGAGTTTCCTGAAATCCTAATGATTCTAATGTGAAACTTCCATGGGAATGGTCTTTGGTTCACCATTCTATTTTTCCAATTATTATTCAATGAAGATGAGTTCACCTCGTAGTATATGGGGAGTTTGGCTTCATGATTTCTTCCTGCGTGTATTTATTTCTGTCCCCAGTAATACCAACGTTATATTCTGTATTAAGATAGGACTTCTTTGTGGGTGACACGAGATTTTCTTGTTGACGTCCGTCAGGAATCTTTTGCGCTTATGAACTTATCTCATTTATTTTTATACTCGGATCTTATCAGTTCTATTTAAAAGTTGAAGTGTTACTTCAGGTGTGTCACAAGGTACCATGAATTTATTTTCCGTAACATCTGATTATACAGTTTCGTGCTAGTATATCATGAGTACTCCCCCTCAGGGGGATACAACTGTTGTATCTATGGGAATTAACGCTCCCAGGGGGACTATGTGAGGGCCCAAGCTAAGGGTTAGGTAGGCTTCCTTTTTGTTGAAATAAAATAGGTTTTTCTTCTGTTACGGACCATCTTTTTTCGGTTCACTGCTGCCCTGTTTTTTCAACATCTACTACTTTCTTCTTCAACTTTGATCTTGTTTTATAAACTTCTTTCTCATCTTACTGTTTCTATGCCCTTTCTGCATAGATTCCACGTTCCCTAAACTCCATACTAAATGGTGCCTTCCTCCTTCCTTTCTTTGGATCGGATTTGTAGCGGATAGGGAGGCTTAAACTAACTAATAAACTAATCTAATCTAATCATGAGTACTCGTGAGTGTGATCAAGTGACACTCGGATCAAAGAATGAGCTCTCAGCATGAAAGCTTGTGGACCCCTCAGGGGAATACAACCATTCCATCTGCGGGATTCAACGCTCTCAGAAGGAATATGTGAGGTCCCGAGCTATAGGTTAGGTAGGACTTCCTTTCGTTGAAAGTGAGTATTTTTCTATTATGTTGCGGATCATTTTTCTTTCGGTTTACTGCTGCCCTGTTTTTTAGCACTTATTACTTCCTTCTTCGATTTTTACCAGGGGTCACAAATTTCTTTCTCAATTTATCGTTTCTAGATTCCTCGTTCCCTCAAGTTCATACAAAATGGTGTCTTCCTCTCTTTGGAACGCCTTTGTTGCTGTTAGGGAGGCTTAAACTAACATCTAAATCTAATGTGATAGCGTCCGGAGTTGGTACAGAGTTTACGCACCAGGTGCCGCGTGCGGACTCGAATCATGAGAATAATTTTGTGCTAACTTCAGGCGATGGTCGAGATGATCCCATTCTGGTGGCCACTGCCGAGAGGTGCTTTCCGTTTTGGAATGTGAATCTGAAAGCCTTTCTAGGAACGATGCGATCAGATTGTGATTGCATCCTCTCATCCGTAGACTTCCGAGAAATCGAGCTTTTCTAGTGCCTTTCTTCACCGCAGGTGAATCTCTCCACAAATGCAGATTAATCTCTCATTAGACTTCTGATCCAAGTAACAAAGTTGACTCTCTATTGCTGAAAATGGCGTGTAAAATGAAGCCTTAGTCACCAGCAGAATGCTCAAGTTGTCCACCCTTACGTTAGATCTCATTTCGCTAACGCTTTGAAATACTTGGTATCCGGTCTCCCGAGCTAAATTTACGAGGCCTGTAACACCCCATTTCGGCTGCCCAACACCCATTTCAAGCGCATAAAACTCGCCAATAACACAAGGAACGGTCTCCCGGCGTCACTTATTAATGTTAATTTTGTGAAAGTTTTAAGCGTAAAGTATTATCATAAACGTGGCAGTTATCCATTAGCATTAGTTCTGATTATTTTCATTTATGAGGTGTCTCTGTGTTGATATTGACGGTGCGGCACCTACAGCAGCGCTGCTTTATGTTACAAGAGTCGTACTTTAGGGCTTGGAACTTCGATGCGTTAGCTCTTTACGAGTTGGCTGGAATGTATGTTCGAACGACCATCGCATTTTTTCATCGCATTTAGTCGATGCAATTATGTGTTCGAACAAACCGGTTTTATTGCCTTTGGCCCATATCCAGCTATGGATTGGGATGTTGGCCTAAATTTTTGTGAGGTGATTTTTTTAATATTACTGCGATTTGTCCACGTAATTTAATTTTTCGATATATATTTTAAGATTCACTGCCGTTTCTGTGCTGCGTGTGTTTTTCTAGCGAGAATTGTTGAACATGTGAACAAGTTTCCTTTTTATTTAAGGTTCTTATTGATTTTTCTCAAGTCTATTTATTCTGCATCTCATCAACTTATTCTTCTTTACTGATGATTGCTGCTATCTTAGCCTAGAGTCCGACTAATTCTTTCCTACTGGATACCGTAACATTTTGTGCCTTTTAGTTTGATTTCATCACCATATCCAATAGTTTCTTCGGGAACAATATGTGCTTCAACATCACGTCCACATCTGATATTGTTGCTAAAATTCTACCGACTGCCACAAGCTACCTAAAATGAAACATTTTTAACATTCAAAATTTTAGTTACTTTTACTGAGTCTGTCGACTTGAATTTATTGATCACGGGCATGCTAAACACACGGTTATTGCGCGATAACTTCACCCGGCGGTCAGCAAGCGGATGCTGAAGCAGACAAGATAATTCCAGGAGTGATCATAGCTCACAACCTGTAGCCTACCTACCATGAGACCCCAGGTAGGTACAACATGAGGCCTTACAAGAAGCGATCTCTCCCTTTCTCTCGCATGTTAATGCAGTTTATGAGGGTGCTGGAAGTACCGTGCAGTACTTTACCGCTCGGTCGGTACCCGACGCGCCGTTCTTACTGCCTGCAGAACGAGGCTGAGCAGCGACTCCTCTGCACTCCGACATTTGTGCTATTTATGCGAGTTCACCGATGCATCACCAAGCCGCCAGCGCAGAATGAGAGTTACATGCTTGAATAACGCTGCTGCTGCCCCTGCTGCTGCTGGTGTGACTAGGACACCGACGAGTTGAGCGCTGGGCACCGACACGAGTTGAGCGCTGGGCACCGACACGAGTTGATCGCTGGGCCCCGACACGAGTTGAGCGCTGGGCCCCGACACGAGTTGAGCGCTGGGCCCCGACACGAGTTGAGCGCTGGGCCCCGACACGAGTTGAGCGCTGGGCCCCGACACGAGTTGTTTGCATCAACTTGAACTAACAACGCTTTGATCATGTTGGTCCAGTTTAATAAAAGCTTTATTATACGACAGCTCTCGGTGAAAAGTGCAAATTTGACTTCCGATACTTGTCATATTCCCACAATATTTGGTATTAAATATTTATGCATCTCATTCCATGAATGAAAATTCTAGCGTTTAAAAATAAATTTCCTGCACTGAACAAATAGCTTTCAAAACACAGGCTACAACTCGTTACTCGTGTTGCGTAAATTTCAAGCTTCATGGAATAGAACTTTCACAATGTTATTCAATTCTGGAGGCCAAAATTCCATCGTGGAACACTTACGGTGCCAGAACGGAGCATTACAGACGGAGCTGCATGCTTCGATAGCGCTAGGGGCCCTCCAGCCCCCGCTGATGCCCGCAAAAAAAACTGAAGAACCTACGCAGGAGCCAATGAAGCCTGACAGCATATTAATGGCACTGTGCTTGCTTCGACTCGCGCTCCTCGTCCTCCTGCTCTACCTGTGTGCTATAAAAGCTTTTACATCGCTGCCATTTGTTCCATTTTTGTTTGAGCATATTAGCAGCGCTAGCTTTTTGAGCATGTTATTGTTCTTTTTGTGGCATTCTGTTCTTTCTTCTCGTGTTTTGTTTTTTGCGTGTATAATTTTTTGGGTATGTTTGGTCGTGCGTATTTTTCTATTTTTGGGTATTGTCCTGTTTTCTTCGTTATTTTTTCTCTTATGTAATTTTTCTTGTGGATTTCTTACTTCAGTAATTTTTTCCCCATTTACGGAAGACTATTTATCCGTGAGGGCAATGGATTATGCTGCAATCTCCTAGTGAATGTTCACTTCGAGACTAAGGTGAAATTTCACAAAGAAAAAAAGCATCATTGCTTCACTGGTTGCTGAAACTCGCACTGAAGGCCGAAGTAGCAACCTAGGCTACTGAACGTTGAGGTTTAACTCATTTCTGTACACTTGGGTTGATTGAGAATGAAAACAAATCTTATTTTAAACCCAAGAAAACGAACGACTTCACCATTGTCCGAAGTAATCTCATCAGAGAAGGAAAAGCGCCATCATGGCACCCCAATGTAATCCAGGTGTTCATGCGAGCTCCATAATTCCAAATCAAAACTTTTAGACATCCGGATCTAAAGCTTTATTTCAAGTAAGGGATAGTGTATCCGAGTGATGTGAAAACTTCCCTGACGACCTGGTGAGGCGGTTGGGTTCACCATCTCACAGTCAATTTTTAACACTGAATTAAAATACGCGTACACTTGTCCACCCAATGCACTTGAAGCCAAATGTATTTGGTGTTTGTCTTAATCGAAGAGTTTATCTCTTTTTTTCATGATGTTCTTCCTCTTTGTGGTGTCGGTTGCTCAGCTTATTGCTTTTGTGCTTATTTCTTGGCCTTGTGTGTTAAATTTTTGCTCCTCAGTTGGTTATTTTGGTCTTAGCGCTCCGTAGAGGAAGATGTGAGCTTCTAAGCTCAAGTTGGGTAGATTTTCCTTGAGTTGAAATAGGCTAGGTTTTTGTCAAGTTACGACCTATCCTTCTTCTCTTCCCTGCGACTTTTTTTAACTCCCGTTACGTTTTTCGATCAACTCTTAATTATTTTTCATTAACTTATTCTAATCTTGCTGCTCTATGCACTGGATGTTGCGGTGCACTTTGTGCATAGATACCTCCATCCCTTAACACGTTCCCCGCGTATTGGGCCATATGTGTACCAATAGTTAAATTACTTATTCACGTACTGGTAGAAATGAATGACATTTCATCTGTTTCGCGAAATTTTTCAAAGATGATTGTAATCATACAAGGTGAAATAAATTGTGCAGTTGCAGTTTTATATTTCTTAGGGAGGTGTAAAATGTATTTGAACCGTAAAATCGAGTTTCCTATTCTGCTATTCACAACCTAACCAAACCAACCGTTAACAGCCTCGGATATGCAGGGAATGTGTTAATTTCATACTAAACGGGACCTTTTTCTTTCTAATCTGGGGAACTCACTCCATAAATATGGAGAAGCTTGAAGTAGCTCATAATTTAATGTTACAGAACTTTCTTTTGATATATATTAAACATAATTGATACGATGACTGCAGTAGATACGAGCAGATATTCCGAATGAATTCACAAGTAGGAGCTCAGTACATTAAACAGATTATTACTTTCTGTCACTAACTTCAGTTATATTCTCCCTCCTTTCCTCCTCCTCCTCCTCTCATTTCACTTCTCCCCATCTCTCTCCCCTTGTCTGCCCCCTCCTCCCTGTGCCCAGGGCCTGCCCCCCGTCACGGGGCCTGGTCCCCACCCTGGCGTGACTGTTGCCCCCCACGCTCCGCTGCCCCGGCGCTGCTCGCTTGCCCCCGTCCGCTGCTGCTCTGCTCTCTGTTTCCCAGGCAGCGTTCCTGCGGCCGTTCTCGGTTGTCCTCTAGCTGTGAGGCTGGTGGCATTTGTTTTTGTTCTCTTGTTAACTTCTCTGCTGCCATGAACTGCTCAATTGTCCTCTAGCTGTAAGGCTGGTGGCATTTGTTCTCTTGTTAACTTGTCTGCTGCCATGAACTGCTCAATTCTCCTCTAGCTGTGAGGCTGGTGGCATTTGTTCTCTTGTTAACTTGTCTGCTGCCATGAACTGCTCAATTGTCCTCTAGCTGTGAGGCTGGTGGCATTTGTTCTCTTGTTAACTTGTCTGCTGCCATGAACTGCTCAATTGTCCTCTAGCTGTGAGGCTGATGGCATTTGTTCTCTTGTTAACACGTTCGCTGTGTATTGGGTCGAACGCATACCATTCGATAAATTGCTCATTCCCGTACCGGTATAAATGAATGAACTTTCATCTGTTTCGTGATTTTTGTAAAAAATAACTGTTATCATGCGAGGTTGAATGTTATCGCGCAATGATATTTTCATATTTCTTAGGAAGGTTAAAAATGTTTTCGATCAGTGAAGTCAATTTCCCAATTCTGCCACTTACAACGTAACAAAACTAACCGAACGTGGTTAACGTGTAAACTTCTCTCCTAACGTTGGTTGTCTTTCCCTCGTTTGCCTAAGCGCAGTGTTCACTCTTTGATCATCTTTTTTCGATGTCCCTGCTTTTATTACTGTTTTGCTACGTTTTTTTTTAACCAATGTCTTTGTGTTTTGCTCTTCAGTTTGTTATTTTGGTGTAAAATCTATTGCTCTTCGTTCTTAATAAGCGACATTTTGAACTTTTCATTGTGCTAATTTTTTGCGTTTACTGTGGGATGAATACATCAACTTAAATGCATTTTGAAGGAAATGTTATCCTTAAGAAATTACGATTTGAAGTGGCATTTTTGTTTACTGAACTGCAAAAGAGATTCAAATGCAAATCAACGTTTGAATTTTGATCCTCGCCTTGTGGCGGTTGCGGTTTTTTTTTCTTCAGTCTTCTTGATTGAAGAATAACCCTAGAGGCCGGCGTACTGACTAGCCATTCATTGCCTAAAGCAAGTTCTTTTTTACGTGCAGGATTACGTATTCATATAGTAGTAGGTAATAAGTTAAGGAACTATACAGGTGTATAATTTTCGTATTAATTATTTGAGAATAAAAAGATCAAGAACCGTCTTTTACGGTGCCTTTGGTGTAACTCGTGCATGGAGCAGGGGAGATGCAGTAAAACAGTGGATGTTCTATGCTACCGGGAAATTAGCTGATTGTATTGTTGTGGTAAATATGTGCTGTGTAGATAGGTCCTTGGCTACTCGTGATAGCTGTAAAGGATACTTTTCTTACCGGGAACGCTTTGCTCTCACCGTTGAATTGAAACTAAAGTTTCAAACCATTTCTCTTTGCGGAGCGTTGCTGCTGACAACAGCATAAGTTCCTTTAAGTCGACTTGGTTACACTGCGCATTGTTTTTCAGGAACTTAGATAAAAAGTTAAACTTTTTCTCACGAAATTGGAAAGTTTTGGTGAAAAAAAAGGCACATAGTGTAGCCAAGTCGACTTGACAAACCGTACTCTGCCAGCAATACCACTGCGGCGATGTAAATTACTTTGAAATCCGGCTCGTGGGAATTACTTTAAAGTTAATTTTTTTAAAGCCAGCTCTAGTGAATGACTTTTAAAATGAATTTCTTTTTAATCCGGCTTCTGGGAATTACTTTTGAAATGAATTTCTTTTAAAGCCGGTTAGCTCTTGAGAATTATTTTTAAAAATGAGTCGCTTTTAAATTCTGCTTTTGCAAAGCGTTAGAAACGTGGGAATTCAATCATGGTTTTAGAACTTCTGGCGTAGGCACAGGATGCGGTCCATAGCGCGCCCGTATCCCACCTGCCACGTGGAGCTCCGCGTGGTGAGGTTCCCTGCTACCTACAGCGAGGTCACTGCTGCTCGTTACACGCATTTTCGAAAGGTTTAGTTGACTAGTCTGTTCGTTGTGCGCATTTTCAAAAGCTTTAGTTGACTAATCTGTTCGTTGTGCACATTTTCAAGAGCTTTAGTTGAATAATCTGGTCGTTGTGCGCATTTTCAAAGGCTTTAGTTAAATAATCTGTTCTTTGTGCGCATTTTCAAAAGCTGCAGTTGACTAGTCTGTTCGTTACTCGCATTTTCGAAAAATTTAATTGACAAGTCTGTTCGTTGTGCGCATTTTTAAAGGCTTTAGTTGACTAGTCATGTATTTTCTTCTTCAATCTCCTATTTATCTCGAGAGAGGTTGGCGTACCGTGCTACTGCGCTCTTGCTCGATTGTCGGCGTGTATTTTTTTTCGCCCATACCTGGAAGGCGCTCACAGTCTCTTTGTTGCAATTCTAGCAAATTGGTCTGATCGATGAGCAAATTTTGGTTCTTTGTGATACCAATCCAAGTAACTTTTGATAGTTTCACTGCGGTGATCGCTTCAATTCAAAGAAACTGGGTTATCAATAATCAGATCGTGAGATTTTAGATGCCTGCAATTATCCCCCTTGTGTAGAGTAGGGCTTATATTAGCTTTTCAGTAGTAAGTGAATTTTTTTTATTAGTATTCGAGGTGATGTGTGGAATGTTCTCGGCAGTTACTGACTAGCATCGCTTCCAAAACAAAGACATTCGTTCAAACTGACACAGGTTCAGAAGGGAATCATTTTGATGTACACTGACGGTGAAATTTACTTCATCTTTGAGTTGTAAATTCGTTTCAAGAATTGGAAGCTCCTCCAGTTTCGCTGTGATGTGGCTTCCCTTCAGAATTCCAAACCTCCTCATCACATACCAAAGGAAGGTAATTTTAGCAGAACAAAAGAATTCTTTGGGCCGCAGAGAGTCCTGTATGGTTCGTGTTGTGGTGCCCCTGGTCACGACTTGTTGCGCCCCATTTAATGGTATGCCTGTGAGCAGCGGACGCCCGAGGCGGAAGGCAAGGCCCGGCCCCCCGAGGGCGGCTGCTGCTGCTGCTATGCCCGTGTCCTCTGATCCATAACTTGGTGTGTGGGGCGGCGCGCCGTCATGCATGAACACCGCACACCGCCGCCCACACACTCGCGCCTAACTTCTGCCGCTGCTCTCCCGCTGCTGCTTTGCGAGCCTGCCGCCTGCTTCTCGCATACTTCACGGCTGTGCGTCCGTACAACGGGTATATTACGCTCTCCTGACGACTTGGCTGTGCTGCGTGCTCTTATTCCTGGCCTTTGCTTTCCGTTCCTGCCGCCTGCATCTCTCGCACAGTTAACGCTTGTGTATCCGTACAACGGGTATATTCGGATCTCCTGTCTATTTGGCTGCGCTGCGTGCTGTTTTTCCTGGCCAAAGTCCTTAACACGTTGACTGCGATGAGTTAAAACTGAAGTTCAGTTTTCAACTCAAATTTAAATTCAAAAGTAGTAAGGAATTTCATAAATACTAAACATTAACGATGTCTGTTAAATACCATTAATTCTAAAAGATTGTTAAAACTTTATCAAACGACCCACCGATGGGTTGTTTCGCAGCCGGAGAAACTTAAGCACCACACACTGATGGCTCGTATCGCAATCACAGAGTCAAGTTAGAGCGTTTATCGAGTGAATTTTGTGCGGTGAGCGTCTCATAACTTTTTAAAATGCTCAAAGTTTATTGAAGTGTATCTAGAACTTGAGATTTTTGCCGGAAAAAGCAGCACGTAGTGGAACCAGTTCTTCGGAAAAACTCACGCTGCCGGCTGTACCACTACACTGACGTAAATTGTTTGAAAATACGACCCTTGCTAGCAGCCATTTTTTCCTCATTATTTCTTACACACGCATCTCTGTAGTTAATTTAGGAGTGAATGACCGCTGCGAGTACCAATCTATACTATAATAAGAGGGGTGTCTGTCCGTATGTCCGAAGCCAGCCGAAAGTGTGTGATGAGCGTATCTGTGAAACAAGCTTCATCAACTCCACAATTTCCAGTGTATTAATCCGCCAGATTCGAGTAGAAATGAATATCATGTGAATTGTTAGGAAATAGGAACGTGTGTCATGTTATTTGTCGTACATTATTATATATTTTTGACGGGCCGTGTGCACTTTGCCTCATTAACTCTCGAGAGATTGAATTTTTATTTATTTCTCACGGCCTTTCTTTTATTTCGCCTTCTTTCTCATTTTAAATAAAGGGAGCTGGACTAGTGGATATTTAAATCTGCCTTTCTTTGAATTTCATAATTCGACACTAGTTAATTGATTCCTTTTTTCCTATTTCTCCTTTATCGCTGTCTCACTTCAGGTAATCGTGCGGTGGATGTTGCCACAACGCAGTGTCTTGACCTGCGCGAGTTAAGCATTTTATAAGAAAAAGTCGGATTCAAATCAGCGTTCAACTCAAACTTGTATGAGTGTGGACATCAGAGATGTGAACCGATATGTTTGACGGCTCTTTTATGGACGTTAAAAATTTAGCCAAATTGGTGTTATAAATATCTATTAATTTTCATTCGTAACCCACGACTAGTAGACTATGTAGTTATTCTGAAATATGGAGTAGGTGTTTAATTATGATTATCAGTAACAAAATCAGAAGAGAATGCCACTGTTAAAATATATGCATTGGTATGCTCCGGACAATTCCAATTAGGTTAAATGAATTTCTCAAGCTAATTGGTCTCGGAAGGAAATTTGTTGCGAAAATTGATTGAAGGCGATGCTTGATTTTGCACACCGTCAGGCTAAGCCTATACGCTAGCCGTCATTCACGGCATCTTCCAGTATCTCATTTTGACGCAAAATTTCTGAATAAGTGCACCGCAGTACTAGCAAAACTGTGTCACGTCACGAACTGTACTGCTACCACATTCGACATTAGGAATGCCTATGACAGTGCGAGGCAGCAGTTGCACTGCATCTCAATGACAGCAGTAGTTATGAGCGTGAACAAGTTGTGTAACCACTCATTGTACCCGCTGTAGCATACTTGTGGACGTCGACGCAGCTACTATCAGAATCTATATACTTACGATACATTTGGCAGGGTCTCTTCCGGAAATAGTGACTGTGCCATTAAAGGAAAGAACGAGTCACGGCTCAAATGTTAATACGCAGGAGTAAATAAATTATTATAGCAGGAGACGAGGTAGCACAGTTTTTTGGAAACGCATGGAAGAGTTATGAAAACACCTAAATTGACGTGTTATTTCAGCCGAAATTTTGTACTGATGCCACCAAATAGGCCAGTACCTGTAGACAACGTCACTTTAGAGACCATACCGACTGAGCTGTTTTTGTGACACTTCGTCCTGTCGTTATGTAGCAACTCGCCGTCCGTGCCTCCTCCTGTGCAAGGCAGAACTTTTATCTGCTCCAATGATCGTGCTGTGCTCCATCCTTCGCTCCGTTTGCACCAGTCGAGCCTCCCGTAGCCCTGACGCAATGCTGGGAGCCTCTTGTGTCGTACGAGGATTCTGTGTTGACCTTCTGAATTGGCGTTGTCTCGCAGATGCGCTTGTCCCTGTTTTTATTAGGCAACTAAACTTGGTTAATGCCACCATCTTTAGGTGGCATTAACCAAGCCTAACCATTAACCATCTTTAGGTGGCAACGTCGTCTTCAGTACCGATTGTCCTCAGACACTTCTGTTTTGTCTAAAATTGGAGAAAACTCTATTTTTGTATCCTCTTCAATAGGGTTGTTCGAGACCAAAAATATCACAGTGCAAGTGTAATTCACCCCTCAGCATAAATAAGTTAATCACTCGGCTGACGTTACGGACTCTGGCGTTAACATTGACGGCCGATAGAATTTTTTCGCATCCCAGTGGACACCGAGTCCCCAACTTCCTTCCCACCGCCGTGCACAATCTGACACTCAGTGAGCGCACTTCCGCTCTCCTTCTGCAGCGCGGCCCTGCGCCGCCACTTGTCCACTCGACCGGAGGCAGTGGACAAGTGCTCTCTTCTCATGCATAGGGCTCTGCATGTCTCCAAAACTTGAAGTTCTGTCCCTCAGGGGGGACAAAGTTTTATCTATGGGAATTAACACTCCCAGGGATAAAATGTGTGGTTCCAAGCATAGAGTTAGGTGTAACCCTACAGGGTGATGCAACTATTGTATCTATGGGAATTAGCGCTCATTGGGGAAATCTGTGGTCCCGAGCATAGAGTTAGGTATGTCTTTTTGTTTGTTGAAATGAAACGTGTTTGGTTTTGTTTAAGATCTTTTTTCGGATCACTGTTGTGTTTTTCAGCACCTTTGATCATCTTCTACTTTCATCTTGTTTCCTGACCTTCTTTCTCAACTTACTGTGTCTATCCGCAGGGGATCCTGTGCGGGAACACACCTTGTGCATACATTAACTTAACTCCATACTAAATGGTGCTTTCATCTTTCCTCTCTTTTAAGATCTTTGTTGTGTTAAGGGAGGCTGAAACTAATTATCAATCAACCGCTTAAAGCTGTGTAAGGTATGCGAGTTGGGTTCTAGTCTGCTCTGCATGAAAATATCTCTTGGATTGCCGTGGAATTTTGTTTTCAAAATTAGTTAGCACTCAACACCAAAAATTAAAGAAATGTAACTTATGGATGTTATGTATCTTAAGTCTAATCTGTATAAAAATATCTGTTGGGTTGCAGTGGAATTTTATTTTCAAAACCAGGTAGCACTTACACTTTGACCGCAACGTGCGCCCCTTGGCCACGAAAGGGATTTCCATAATGCTCCTGACCGACCAGTAGTCATAAGCTCGATTTTCATAAATTCTTAATTAAAGCTAAACGAAGGCATGATCCAATTAATGTTTATTTTCAAAGCTGCTTGCCACAATTGACTTTAAATTTGAGTTGAGGATCGAACTTAAGTTCAACCAATTGCGGTTGAAGTGTTGAAGCAGCGAAAATTATCAAGTTTCTAGTCTGCTCTGTATCGGAATATCTTTTGCGCCGCCGTGGAATTTGATCTCCCAAACTAATGGAAGTAACGAGGCCAGACAACTATCAGTAATTTTGTGTTGGGGCTTGTTTTCTTTGTATTCGTTCCAGCGTGTTGAAGAAGTGCTCCAGTGTGTACAGCGAGGATAAAACTTTTTAAACTAGCGAAACAGCTGGTGAAAGTATGCAGTTGTGCATTCTTTGTTGTTTTTATTTCCTGTGTATTCGTTCCGACATGTGAGCAAGTATCCTGGTTTGGATGCAAAACATCCGATTTTTTCAATTCTAAAACTAGCAAAACAGCTGCTGGAAGCAAACAGCTACGTTCATCTTTCTCGTAGAGTTTTTTTAATGTTAATTCCGATGTGGAGGGACGTTTTCTGATGAGATTACGCCGAGGAAGTTCTGGACTCCCTTGCCAAATTTTTGACCTAAAACTGCCCATCATGCTACATCCTCTCTGCTATTTTCTATGCAGATTCAATTTAAGAACTGAGTAATGATATATAATTTGGTTCTATTAATAATAATAATTGTTTATTTTCGTTGTAATGATTTCGTACTATTAATAATAATATTAATTAATAATTTATTTACGTAGTAACAATTTCGTACTATTTTATGTGGCTGATGCCTAATAGAGTAGCAATATGTATGCTAGCACTTGGCGTCGAATGTTCTTTCCAAGGTGACGCCGTGCAGCGAGTAGTATGCAGCAAGAAGAGAAATAGAGGTGATGGTGGTAGTGGACTTTTAGAAGTGAAGTATGCCAACACTTGTGTAGGTGTGGTCTTTACTTAGGGCAACAGGAGCTTCTTTCAATATTCGATTCAACACACGTAGAAGTCGATGGTTGAACCAGTTTTCTCTTTTCTTTCCCGGAGTTACTTGGTTGCAATGAATGAACTCGTTCATTTGAATTTTAAGACCCCACAGAGGAATACAATTGCTGCATCTATGGGAATATGTGAGGTCCCGAGCTTTATTGAAATACAGTAGCTTTTTTATTACGGATAATTTTTGCACAGTTGTCCTGTTTTTCAGCCCCTACTACTTTCTTCTCTAACTTTTATATTGTTTCATGAACTTCTTTCTTAACTAACTTTTTGTTTTTTTTGCACCTTTCAGTGTTCCTTAACTTCATATTCAATAGTGGCAAATAGTTTCAAAATCAATTTTCATAAATACTTAATCAAAGCTAAATGAAGGCACGATCCAGTTCATGTTTTGTATTTTCAAAATATGTAGTCTACTACAATTGACTTCAAATTTGAGTTTGGCATTGAACTTAATATTTAGTAGTCGCACTCAAAGTGTTAAAGGTATCTGATGCAACCTCTTCAAGTGTGAAGAATGCAAGTTAGTTCCTCGCAAACAGCGCTGGGTTACACTACACCTCTTGGTTAAACTACCAACAATGACCTTGTCTGAAATGTCGGGCCACAAGTGCAACTTTATTGTCGCACTAGTACCAACTGTTCGGTGCCTCAATTCATCATGCGCTAGTGATGGAATGCAGTCAAGACCCATGAGACGGAATTATTGAAGTTGCCAAAATAAAAATAAAAACATGCATTCTATTTCAAAGCTCTGAATTGTAAGTAAAAATCTTTTTTTTTGCCATAAACGTTCAAATCGTAGCGTTATGAAGAAGCATGTTGAAAAATTTGCTTGTACCAACACCCCGAAATTACCTGCTGTTTTCAAGTGCGCGTCACGCATTTGGATGCTTCGATGGTGTCCGAATTGAAACATTAATATTTTCACTGGGATTGAAATTCGTGTATCATTTTAGCGTTCCAAGTGTTGATAATTTGTTATTGCTATTCTTTCCATTTGATACTCAATAATGATTGAGGGATCTTATTGTAGAAAGCGTGAAAGTATCGCTAAATCTCTTAATGCTATCATTTTGTTTGGCTGCAACAATGAGAGTCTCAACTCGACTACAAGGCCACTTGAAAATCTGCCTGCAATGCTGATTCGAATTTTTCGGACCTTCTTACATATGCCACGAATAAGTTGAAAATTGTACAAGTGAATTCTTTATTCATCAAATTCCAATAAAAATTTAATTTAAGTAATTAATACTTGATGTACCTCACGAACAAATTAGGCCCGCTAATCGAGGGCTGCTCCACCGGTGATATCTGCGTGGGCCCGGAATGGAATTACTAGTGTGGAAATATCAAACTTGAATGCGTAGAATTGATGCCGCTTCTGAGTGTCACTTCTTGAGGCTTGCATTTGTAACATTGTTTAAACAACGGAATCGTGAATCGAATGAATTCATACTCGTAACTGTGGAAGCAAAAATCTTTTCTTCACTGTGTAGTTCAATGAACTTAGACCCACTTTTTCTAAATGCCATGTATTTTGCAACGTCCTAAAATTGTATTCCTTCGGAGCAACTCGCCAATTTTCTTGCCCGCTTCTCTAATTGTACTAATTGCATCTTTTCCACGCTCTGCACCACATGACGTTCTTGACGTCTCATTTTTCATGAATATATAAATTCATGGTTGCCCTCGAGGAATGCTTGACTGGAAAGAGGGGGAGGTGCGGGCGGTGGGGGTGCAGTGGGGGAAGTGAACAAGCAGCAGCGGCGGCAATGGGAGCCTGACGGGCGCTCTCTGGAACACTTCACTTGAAGGATCTCGGAGTGGACTTCCTTGCCTGGTGCAGGCCGTGTGACGGGCTGGTGCAGGCCGTGTGACGGGTTGGTGCAGGCCGTGTGACGGGTTGGTGCAGGCCGTGCGACGGGCTGGTGCAGGCCGTGTGACGGGCTGGTGCAGGCCGTGTGGCGGGCTGGTGCAGGCCGTGTGGCGGGCTGGTGCAGGCCGTGTGGCGGGCTGGTGCAGGCCGTGTGACGGGCTGGTGCAAGCCGTTGGTTTGCTATCGTTTATTCAAAATTATTTCTTACATTTTGAAGATTGTGTGTTGGGAAATCTTCAAACGTAGGAGTGTTGTTGGATTCCAGAGGCATTTGATTCCACAATGGCTTGAGATTCCGAAGTCCTCTAGGGTTCCTGTGCAACTTGAGATTCCAGAATGACTCGGCAATCCCCCTGGACTCGGCAATCCAGCTGGACTCGGCAATCCAGCTGGACTCGGCAATCCAGCTGGACTTGGCAATCCAGCGGGACTTGGCAATCCAGCGGGACTTGGCAATCACGAGTAGTTGTGACCTTGCAGTTGGATTGCCTTTTCGTGGCACTGTGGCGAAGCTATTAGTTTTTCCTTACATTCCAAGCCACTTTCATGTGAACAAGTAAATACTGGAGGAGAAACTTCTCAGATCAGTGCTTTCGATCCTGATGTCAAACTGATGATTGCACAAGAGCGTTTGGTTTGATTGCGTATTAGAAACTTGACTGGCAACGGACTATAACTTTGTACTCATTAGTTTCTTCTATCGGCATACATGTCCCTGCATCATTGCAAAACTGGTATAACTCTAAATTTTCAAGTATAGGGTTACAATGTTTATAAGAAGGCTGAATTAATTCTGCGTCTTTTGGCAGTAAAGTCCTCAGTCTAAGGGCCTTTTTGGCCGAGAGATGGCGTTGGTTGATTTGATTAAAATTTTTCAAGTTAAATGACGTAGATACTTCAAAATGCTCCTCCTGAAAAATCCCGAAATTTGAGTTACGCCAGTCTTGCAATGATGCGGCGAATGTGGGCTAGACCACTAGCTTATGATATTGGAGAAAATGCGTGAAAACTAGTATACGGATCATTGGTGGTTATTCCACTCGATTTGAAGCTGCAAATGTTGATTGAAACGAAATGATACTTGGAAAATTCTAAAGGTGAAGATTGTGTTGGAGATGCTTGTAAAAAATTGAAAAATTGATTTATTACCCCTTGCTGGTGTCTCTTTTCTTCCAATTTAAAGGTTGAAAGTCGTGTGAAATTTACAGAAAATAAATGTAATGAAGATCCAGATCTTCGTAATTTTTTTCATAGCAAAATCTAAAAGCACTACAAAAATCCCTAAAACAAATCTCCCAATGGTCATCTCGTTCAATTGAAAGTCTGAATATGGTGCGGGGATACAAAACTAGACAATGCTGGAAATGTTAACCACCACCACCACCACCACCAGGGGTGATTTTGTGTCATTCAAAAGCGGAGTGGCGTGAGTGCAGTGGCCGTGGCCTCCAAACCCCCGCGCGGCCAGCGTGTCCGGCTGGTGCCGCGCTTGGGTAGCCGCTCTTCCTGTGGCCCTCCTCCTCCCTGCCGCTCTTGTCTTGCCTGCCTTGTTGGCCGCCCTTCGTTTGTTCTGCTTTCTTATTCTCCCTTCGTTAGTTGTCTTGTGTTCGCTACACCTGCTTTGTTGGCCGCCCTTCGCATGTTCTCTTGCATTCGCTAGACCTGCTTTCTTATACACCCTTCGTTCGTTTTCTCAACCTGTCTTGTTTGTCTGTTTTTGTTTCGTGGATGATACCCCTAAGGGGGACGCAACTGTTGTATTTATGGGAATTAGAGCTCCCAGGGGGACTATGTGAGGGCTCGAGCTAAGGGTTAGGTAGGCTTCCTTTTTGTTGAAATAAAATAGGTTTTTGTTCTGTTACGGACCATCTTTTTTCGGTTCACTGCTGTCCTGTTTTTTCAACACCTACTTCTTTCTTCTTCAACTTTGATCTTGTTTCATAGACTTCTTTCTCATCTTACTGTTTCTATGCCCTTTCTGCATAGATTCCACGTTCCCTTAACTCCATACTAAATGGTGCCTTCCTCCTTCCTCTCTTTGGATCGCCTTTGTAGCGGATAGGGAGGCTTAAACTAACTAATAATCTAATCTAATCTTCGTGGATGATAAGGATTTGTGAATTTTTTTTTCGGTCACCTTCATCCTTTCTCTATTGGAATTTTTTGTTTGTGGTCAGGGAGGTCTAAACTAACTTTTAATCTGATTTCTTACTCGGTCTCTCGTTAGCCTTGGTTTTATCTAGTCTTTTTCCTCTGCCCTTCTTCATGATTTTGTTTGTTCTCGCTCATGCCTTAGAGTTTCCTCCCAATGATAAGTTCACGCTTCATGTCACTTCGTTTCTACATTTTTTCATGTGCTTTTACTCGTTCTCCAAGTTTACTATGAATTTTATTCTTTTCATTAACTCCTGCATTTATTCATAGTGTATTGATAAACCTACCCAGCTTTAAGAATAATGATGAAATTTTCGTTCTCTGTATTTCATGTTACGCTGCTGTTCTCTAAGAAAGATTTATTGTAATTATACAATAAATCTTTCCAGGGCAAGAACAGCAATTACATTCCAAGGCAAGAACAGCCTCACTCGAAGCGAACTTGTCCACGTGCTTTAGCGTTTATGTTTATGCAATTTCACATTATTTAAACAACCGTAGCAAGAAGGGGAATGTATTGAAACGGCTTATACCTTCTCTATTCAATTAGTATATCGGTCAAATATTTTAGATTCCTTAATCTTGACTTTTTTGTAATTTCATTAGTCCTTAGTCCCCATTGCATTCGATTGTGTGAAGGTAGTTCTCTCCAGCAGGATCGTGGTCTTTCAGCATTTGTTTTGCATGTCCCTGTTAGGTTTGCTGAACCCTTGAGTTGTATTATGAAATGTGCTTCACTTAATTTCACGGCCCACGTTTTAGTTACAATTATATCTAGACAGTAAATCATGTGTCATCGTTTCTTCTTAGCTACAATATTTTCTTTCTCCTATGGATTAGATTTGTTAATTTTTTCTCAGGTGGCTAAACTTAATTAAAATTTCTTCTCAGTTCCCTTTTGTGTTATCTACAGTGCACGCGTCAGTTTTATTAGATTCTTGACACGAATTAGCGGTACACTTTTCCTTGTACCAATTTCCCTAGTGTTTTGCACGGAGTTATTCCCCGTGTTTGATTAATTCACGCATCAATTACGATGTACGTCACTGGTTAGCAATGTATTTTCCCCTGCCGCTCTACCTTACGGATATAAACTCCTTCTATTAGTTGCATCGTTTTATTGGTGTTGTTAATTTGCTTGAACTCGAGCGTTGCTCAGCCGCTTACGACATTCTGGAGGTTACAGGTCTTCCTGCGTGACGTTAAAACATGTGTTGCGGCATTCAACATTCATTAAGCTCACAAAATGCTCATTTCGCGTAATGAATTTCAAAACGGTCATGTACGCTAAATGGACATTTCGCGCTTCACGAATCACGCATAATTACCAGTTTGCAGAACGTGCATTGGTGATGTGCGGAACGCAGATTTGTGATGTGTGCAGCGATGCGTCGTACGCTTTTTAAACAGAATTTTTTGGAGCGCAGAGACGCGTTGCGCGTGTAGCAATAGCAGCGGCCGCGCGGCCTCTTGTGACTCAAGGTTGTGTTGTGTTGCGTTGCGCCTTACTCGCCTGGCGTGCAGCCCTACTCGCCTGGCGTGCAGCCCTACTCGCCTGGCGTGCAGCCCTACTCGCCTGGCGTGCAGCGCCTGAGTCACACACCCGCTCTGTTCACACTAACTCTGGGGGCTCAGAGCACTACAGGACGCGGCACCCACACAACTAAACAGGCAGGCCGGTCAGAACTTGATCCTTCACACCACAGCTGATGGTATGCGTGGCGGCTGCTCCCAGTCCAGTAGGGACGCATCTGTACACCCGAAATGAGAGGCGAGTTGCGGATTAGCTTCCTTTCTCAAAGGAAGAAATTCTTCAATTCGCCCTGAGCGAACGCGCCAGGCTCCGCGCGGTCGGTGATGCAATTCACCTCACCTTCTTCGGTTGTGATTTGAGTGACCATAACGAGAGTATAGGTGTAATAACGGAGCGATCAGTAAAGATGTTGCTTCGACCTGAAAAATGGGCCTTTGTATGATGTTGCGCGGAATTCAAATTCTGTGTATCCTGTGTGCTTGGTCTTGGGGATTCAACTATTGTATCTATGGTAAATTTCGTTTCTATGAGAAAGAGGTGATAGATCTAGTTGAAAGTTAGGCTTTTCATATCATGAAATAGAGTGAGTTTTCCCCTACTTTACTACGGACTATCGTTTTTTCTGTTTGCATCTGTCTTTTTTTGGCAGCTACATTACTTCAACATTTATCTCATTCCGCACACTTCTTTCAATCCTGCTGTTGTATGCGCGGGGTGTGGCACACGGGGTGTATGGACACCTTGCGGACACACCTTGTGCGCATATTCCCGTTTGTTTAATTCCATATTAAACGGTGATTTTCCTTTCCTCCTTCGAGATCCCTTTGTAGTAGTGAGCGCGTGTTACGCTAACTTGTACCTGAGTGTTGGTGTGGCTCTTGAGACCCTTGTGTTGGTGTACAGAGGTGCGAGCGCCAAGTGTTGCAAGTGTTGCGGTGAAGTGTTATGGAGCGCCTCGCTGCTCCGGCCCCCGTGCACCACCACCACCACAACGCCAACACCAACGCCTGGGGCAACTCCGCCACCCTCCCTCATCCCCGCTCTCATCCCACCGTGCACCAGCACCACTACCAGTACCACGTGCGTACTTTATTCTGTACTGTGCCACTACCAGTACCACGTGCGTACCTTAGTCTGTACCTGTGACACTACCAGCACCACGTGCGTACCTTAGTCTCTGTACCTGTGCCACTACCAGCACTACTTGCGTACCTTAGCTGTACCTGTACCACATGTGGACAGTAGCCTGCACCAGCACCAATACCAGTACCAAGTGCGTACCTTAGTCTCTACCAGCGCCACTACCAGTACCACGTGCGTACCTCAGTCTCTGTACCTGTGCCACTACCAACACTACTTGCGTACCTTGGTCTCTACCTGTGCTACTACCTGCACCACGTGCGTACCTTGGTCTCTACCTGCACCACGTGCGTACCCGTGTGTAGAAGTACTGTGTGCGTATCCAAGTATGTTTAAGTAGCACCTTCGTAACATCCAGTTCAGTACCCAAATGTGTACAAATAGAGCGCATGCTAAGTGTGCACAGGTGGCACGTGCGCACGCCAGCCCTCAGTACCTTAGTTCTCATCAGTACCAAGTGCGTGTCTTGCTGTCCTCAGTGCGCTAGTGTAAGTACTACGCACGTACCCCTCTTGTTTTCACAACCCTAGTGTGCATATTAATACCACGTGCGTACTCTCCTGGTCTCAGTACTGTAGTGCGTGAGTTCCGCGTGTGCTTCCTGTCTACCCAATGGTTTGTTTATTGAGTACAATTTAGGTGTCTTGTTTTCAGTACTCTAGTGTGCTCATGTACCTATGCAGGTCATCCTGTTTTCAGTACCCTAGGGCGCACAAGCACCTCTTGTATGCCATCCTGTTTTCAGTACCCTAGGGTGCACAAGCACCTCTTGTATGCCAGCCTGTTTTCAGTACCCTAGGGTGCACAAGCACCTCTTGTATGCCAGCCTGTTTTCAGTACCCTAGGGTGCACAAGCACCTCTTGTATGCCATCTTGTTTTCAGTACCCTAGAGTGCATAAGCTACTCTTGTATGCCATCTTGTTTTCAGTAACTATGTGTGTCAAAGCACCTCGTGGGTGCCCTAGCTGTCGCTAGTTCGTGCCTCGAGTACACGCGAGTGCTTAGTGTTGCACGCATAGTTAAGACCCCCACACTAGTGCTCGTATGTTGAAGTTAGTGTTGTAGCAATCCTACATCAATTCAAGGTTTGAGCTCGTCTAATTTCGTGTGCAGGCAATCAACTTGCGGCGAGATTATCTATTTTTAGTCCTCACAGTGCTTCGAAACTGGCTCATCGGTCGCAGTCTAGCGTCGTGAATGTGAAGGAGTTGCTAAATTCCTCTTCTTCCAATCTGCAAATCACTCCTCGTCATTGATTGTTATTTCTAACAGCTAAACATGGTACTCTAATATATTGTAGATTAGCTCTCTGATTTTAATATGTAGTTTTTTACCATTCAAATTTAATAAGTGTGTGAAATTCCTCTCTGAATTCTGCAGGGCTAACACATATATGTGGCCCAAATATTTCACCAAGATATTACGTCCTTTGTTAATGTGACGACAATAATCAAGATTTAGCTCGGACTAATTTTCATCGAAAGTAACGTAGATGTTTAATTTGTTCGATCAATGTTTGCTCTGAAGATTCGCGAAAGTGGGAATAATCTCGATGGAGAATTTAAAAGTTCGTATTTACAGCCTCTGCACACGCCTTGAAACTACTTTTGTAAGCAAACGAATGGGTTAGATTAAAATGCAAATTCTCCCAAGGGGAAAATGTGTAGTCCTGAGCGGAAAGGTAGAGGCAGGCAGGCATTCTTTTTGTTGAAATAAAAGTTTTTTGTTAAGTTAAAGACCATTTTTTTCGGTTCACTGCTATCCTGTTTTTCAGCACCTCTGACTTTCTTCTTCGACTGTTATCTTATTTCATAACCTTCCTTCTGAACTTACTGTTTCTATGCGCACGGGACCCTGTACGGAAACACTCTTTGTTCATAGATTCGCGTTTCCTTAACTCTACAATAAACGGTGCCTTCATCCTTCATCTTTTAGCATTTTTGTTGTGGTAACAGAGGCTAAAACAAACTGATAATCATCGATCATTAAAATGCTAATTCATTTCTCCTACCGAGTGCTACTACTTCATGAGGGACAAATGTTGTTGAAAAGGTTGTTCTTTGGCATGCTAACCACTCCCATAACTAAACACCGACTATCTTAGCATTATTTATCATTCTACTTCATTTGCCTCGGTCACTGTGATGTTCAAACTCTCATTTATAAGTATGTTTATACATATCTGTACTTACGAACATGTAAACTTTCATTTATGTTTTATATTTGTATATGAACGTCTCGTTGGTGTGTGCAGGTACAGCAGCACCCCAGTAGCAGCAGCAGCGGCGGCGGAGGTGGCGGTCGGGATGTGCTCAATACGAGTCTAGACTCTTCCTTAGGAGCAGGGCCTGGGTGGCATCCGTCCTCCACCCATGAGTCGTTCAGCGTGCTCCCTCCACCTCCTGCACAAGGGTCCTCCTCACACCTCTCGGCTGCTGGGGCCACGTCCAACAACCCTCTCAGCCACAGCTACTCCGGCCCCAGCCTCCTCAACACGAGCATCTCCAGCAACCACAGCACCAGCAGCAACGCTCTCCATACCCTGCACCACAGCTCTTCTTCGCACAACGCCCTGCATCCCAGTGCTGGACCAAGGCCCCAGTTGCATCACAGCGCACCGCAGCATCACAGCGCTCTGTCACAGCATCACAGCGCGGCGCCACAGCCCCTCACCAGCAACCTACAGGGACACTACCGCCACCCGAGCGCCGGCATGGATAAGAAGAAGGAGGTCAAGCTCAACTCCATGGAGTGAGTCCAGACGGTCTTCACTTCCGTGTTTGCGTTGGCAAATACGAATCACCTTCCTTTATGTTTGAGTTCATTATCATGCGCAGATTTTATAGGAGATAGAATGTTGTTAATGGGAGGGTACGAAAGCAGGTCTACGGAAGACGAGAGAGAATGAGAGAACAACGAAAGGAGGATAAGAATGCAGGTCTACCGAAGACAAAAAAGGATAAGAGAACTAACGAAAGGAGGATGAGAAAGCAGGTCTAGCGAAGCCAAGAGAGGGTGAGAGAACAACTACTAACAGCTGAACGAAATATCTAAGCGTCTTCCTAAATATGAAGAATGAAGTTTGAGCAGCAGTTGTAGATGGTAGAGAAAAGAGATTCGTAATTATCGGAATGGGTCTAACTTAACTCCTGCTCAGAGTAGGTTCAAATAGTAAAATAGCTTATATGTCATAATGGCTGCCGTTAATTCAGTGAAAGTGAGAACGTTTTTTAAATTTGTTGTTCTTTCGTAGTTGGTATTATGATGAAAATTGCAGTAAAAATTTTAGTTAACAAAGTTTGGGCTTCAAGCGTCAAGAATGCTGTGCAAATGAAAGCCTACGGAAGATGAAATCGGTGTATTATATACATAGTCAATTAGTATGGCGAAAATAATATGATAGACTAAAGCATTTTGAACGCAGAAAGTCCTACGGTTTTTGCTATACCGTATTAGGAAGAGGCTTTCATACAACACTACTAAAACTTTATATTTTTGCTCTTGGATGTATGCTGGAAATTGTCGATTTGTTTCACGAAATAAACGAAATTCTCAGCATTCAATGACCAGGATTTAGGAAGGTTTGGAAAATAAGACAAGTACAATTGCAGCTGGGTAATGTATCCTGGATGTGGGTGCGTTAATTGGGAGAGTGAAGTGTCTTAACTTGAATGTGGGTACGTTCGTTAGAAGATTTGAGGATCCCGAGAAACGCAGGAGTTGGAGACCATGCCCTCATCAGGACTGCGGACACAACATTCCCTATCGTGAACTCTTCACTATAGAAATGTATAAAACTTGACTTGGTTTGGGAGAGAGATGATGGTAGGAGGTACAAGAAATGGAATCTTCCAGTGTTTGAGTCGCTCCGCGAATATTGTCATTAATTTAATCCCTTTTGTGAATGTCTGAAAGATACTGAAATGAGATGTCGCAGTTTTACATAGTTCTCTAATCGCTGGTCGCTCTACGCTCCTAATGAAACGCTTGCCTAAAATTTTCATTTAATGAAAATTGTGACATTTGAACTTTTAGGAGCAGGATGTTGAGTGTAATAGGAGACTAACTGAAATTTTTTGTACAATAACATTGTCTTACTTTTCTCTCCGAGTATGTTTCGTAAGTCTCACTCTGTTAAAATGCGTAATTTTAATAAGTTGTAATTTCTTACATCGCATTTACCACATCGAGACGGACTTGATTGACCTCCTTTAATTTGACGTTTCTTTCGAGTAAAATTGGCGCGGATTTTGTGTTCAGGTGGTTCCACAGAAGCATCAGCCGAGACGAGGCTGAGAAGCTGCTGCAGCCGCGGGAGGACGGCCTCTTCTTGGTGAGGGAGAGCACCAACTTCCCGGGCGACTACACGCTCTGCGTCTGCTACCAGAATAAGGTGGGCCACTCCACGTGAACACCATACCGCATTGACTTGTTTCTGATCTCAATTGTTCCGAGTTCAAATCAAAGTGTATACTTTAAAAGCTCGTAGAGGCGGTCAATGAGCCCATGTTCAAGGTTAGTTTTAAGAAAAGATTGTTTAGAAATTTCAACTGAACTTTTTTTTTACTACTAATATTTTTTAGGTCAAGCTTTCAACTTTCGTAGCGAAATACGTTTTTAAGGCGCAAAGTAAAAGATTACGAGAACCTGAATTTGAGTGACACGTATTATGTATATTTTAATTTGTTATTTACAGCTATGTTCTCGGGATCTTTTGCCGTGCATTTTGAAAACTATTTTTGCTGAGAAAAATTGAAAGCTTGGCCTCTAACAACGAAATTGAATTGAATTTTCCAAAAATAATTTACTGCAAAAAAAAGTGAGGTTGTGTTTACTGTGGCATAATGTGTGCTGCCTTGTCCTGTGTTGTGTTTTCGGTAGTAATGTCTAACCTCAATCTTGCCACCTAGGTAGTACTCGTTAAACTGTTAAAATCTCATTCATTGGTTGCTTCGTTATCTATTGTGTCCGTTCAAGCTTCAGTGATAACGCAGTACTAAATTCAACTTCATTTTTGTACTGCAGACAATAGTACGAGTCTTTCACTAAAATGAAGGGAGAGGTTCACGTTCTTTTTTGTCCAGTTGATCACGTATCAAGTCCACACGCTGAATTTTGGATATGGTTTACAACTAATGCTGTTTTTACCAAAGGAACTTATGTATTTTCTGCCAGTGTTTCAAAAAATGTTTCTAACTGATATCGCTTGGTTCTATACTTTAGAATAGGATTATCGGTTATCGAAAATAGGATTATCGACTAATTTCGAAGTTAAAATTTTGTTATTTATAGAATCAGACCCAACGTGTCACGGGCTGTCTACTGCACTTTATTAATAGCCCTTATATGATATATGATTCGTTTGCATTTGTACATCTACCGGGTCACGCTTTTCCAACCATCGAATCTTGGCAAAATGATTCGATGGCGGAAAGCGTTTGAAGAGCGTATCTGTGATACGGGCGTCACCACTGTACGGGTTTAATCATTTACATTTAAATCACGAGTACTTGAGAGTGAGATGAATCTAAGACTACGTAAGGAAGGACTCGTACAGCTGACTTTCTGGCATTGCTAGTGGAGGCCATCATCAAGTTCATGTTTTCTTTGCATTTTGCTGATGATTTCCTGAATGGTAATATTGGATAGTACTCAAGACATGAAGTTGTGTGGAAAGTATTATGCAACACCATTAATCAAAAACAACGTGATAGTTGTCTTTAGTCATCTTGAAAGGTTGTTCGTTGTTCAATATATTGAACAATGAACAATGGTTGAAGTATTGTTCTAGCAGCTATATCTTGATTGTAATTATGCCCTTCAGAGATGTTTTCGATCCCGTGTAGTTATTTAATTTCATTTCATAATATTACTCATGAAAGCATAGGTTAGCTATTCTTCAAGTGTTAGTAAATGTAGCATTACAACTAATCATTAATCATAAGGCGTTCTTGAGTCTAGGGCCAGATTAAATTGATAATTAAATTTCTGTCGCCTCATGGCAAAAAAAAAAGCAACAGACATAGTTTTGTTAGGTGTGTCTATTATAACCTATAAGGATTAGTATAAAAAAACCTTGAAAATTAAAAAAAAATTGTCCTTCTCATTACTGCAAACAGGGATGTTGAATCTTGTCCTGTGTTAGTTCAGTACGCAGAGCATGGACGCCATGCGCAAGGTGGGCATCGTTTCATAAGTATACTTTATGGAAACTGTAGGGCACACTTTTTCAAATTTTCTCCATGCGTTGAAATGTGCGGATATTAACTTTTAATCGTTGCGATCTGCTTGCTTGAGCTGTTGTTTCCTCATTGACAAAATAGTACCTGTGTTCTCCACTATTTCTACAGCCTACATTATGGCGTAATTCTTTTTTTTTTTGCGTTTCAGGTGAAGGGCTATAGTCATTTGCGACAAATTATGGCTTGATTTTCATGCATTTCAGGTGGAGCACTACAGAGTGATATACAAGAACGGACAGCTCACCATCGATGAGGAAGAATTCTTCTACCAGCTGACTGATCTTGTAGCGGTAAGTCAACTTCTGCTACCCATTCCTTATTGAGACTTTTTCATATCTTGGTATGAGGTACACTTGCACACATAAGGATCATATTTTTTACCAGACAAATATGCTTCCTTATCAAAATTTAGAGTTGATTTGCCATATCGTAAAGTTTCTCTTCATCATACAATCTTCTTTTTAAATCTAAGTTGAATTTTCTCACCGAGAGCTGTAGCCTGTCTCCCTTGCACTGTCGAGTAACTCCCTCCCTCGTGTGTGGCAGCACTACGAGCAGGACGCGGACGGGCTGTGCACGCAGCTGACGAGGGCGCTGCCTAAGCCCGCGCAAATGGCCTTCAAAGATGCTGGCTGGGTCATCAATAGGAAGGAGCTCAAGGTATCTGCCCTAGTACATTCAGTGTTTCCTTTTTAATTCATCCTATGTTTCATGGTATCAGCCCTAGTTCATCGTTTCCTTTTCCTCCTGTCTGTCCATCTCCTGATACAATTTTTACCAAGGTGTCTGCAAGATCAGTAAAAAAGGTGACGGTGTAAGACCTGTTGTTGATACTTCGGCCAGTGAGTTCCATTGAGGAAAGTGAGGTAGCGGCCTTGTATAGCTTTTCATGCAGCGCGTATTGGCGATATAGGACGAGAAGCCGGAACTATTTATTGAATAAATTTACATTGGAATATCTTAAGATTACTGAACACTTGAAATGACTAGATGAGATTTTGAGGGGCGACTGAAGTATAGTCACTACAAAGTATTGAAATTGTTTATTGACACACTCGGCATGGACGTCGATTTGCTCACACCTACCAAGAGGTCCGCAAGTGTGTCCTGTTGTAATGTGCTGCGTTACTCGTGGCCATTGTGACATTCTGACTTAAAAAGAAAGGTCTGGCATGCATGAGTTTATTTACATGAGATACCTCAAACTATCACTAACACTTTGTCCGCAACTTGAGCCGCCGCTGGTCATACAGGAGATTTTCCAAATGCTGCTGACCGATCAGTAATCACAAACGAATTCTTCACAAATACTTCATCAAAACTAAATAAAACCACAAACCCGTTCATGTTTGTTATTTTTAAAATTGCTTACTACAATTGGCTTTTAAATTTGAGTCATTGCATAACGTGTAATGTAGTCTACCTCATCTTAGTACTTCTAACTCAATAGCTGTGTCATTTGCCAATTTGCAACTTAATGAGTTGCATATTGGCAGGCGATTACCTGAATTATAAACCATAATTCAAGTACAACCCTAATGAAATGATTGTAGTTTCTGTCACAATAGTGTTGAAGTAGGTTTATACCGTGAGTTGTAAATCCAGTGCTGAAGTCGAAACAATTCCATCGTTCGTCCGCTCGCAAAGGTTGCACGTAATAGAATTGTGAGACATATAGTGCCTCTTCACCCAATTGTCTTCCATAATCTATGTATTGCTTTCCGTCACGGCCTCACGTTCTTCTTTGCTCGTCTACGCAACCTTTAGAGTGTAACATCTCGGACATTTGCGTTGTCTTCTGCTTAGTCTGTCCACCTTATCTTATGAATGTTGGATCTCTGATAAAAGCATTGTCTTCTGCTTTAACCATCTACCTAACCTAATGGATGTTTTATCTCTGTGATTTGAGTGAAGTCTCCTGCTTGGTCCGTCTACCAAACCTTATGGATGCTGCATCTCAGTGATAAAAGCGTCTTCTGCCTATTCCGTCCACATAACCTTATAGGTGTTGCATCTCTGTGATAGAAGCGGTGCCTTCTGCTTTATCCATCTGCCCAACCTTTTGGATGTTTCATCTCTGTGATTAAAGCGTCTTTTGCTTTGTCCGTCTTTCTAACCTAAGGAGTGTTGAATCTCTATGATAAAAGCGTTGTCCTCTATTTTGCCCATCTACCTAACCTTATTAATGTTGTCTCTCTGTGATACGAGTGTTGTCTTCTGTGGCAGGTCGGAGACAGCATCGGTAAGGGCGAGTTTGGCGACGTGCTGCTGGGGGACTGGCGGGGCAGCAAGGTGGCCGTGAAGCGCCTCAAGGGCAATTGCAGGGCCGCCAAGCAGCTCCTCGACGAGGCTTCTCTTATGACGTACGTCTGCCTCGTTGTGTGAACACTGCATCCAATGTGACTTGTGACCACATTTTTTAGCTTTGTGAACACTGCATCCAATGTACTCAAAATTGACCACATCTTATTGCTTTGTGATTACGCAGAACTCATGGTCTAATTTTCTGTGGTGTTCAATTGTAGTTATATAGAAAGGATAACTTTTAGTCTTCAGGTCATTCGTTTTACGATGACTCTGTCAGTATTAGTCCTAGTGTGTGTATACGTCAGCCTTAGTTAACAGTATCCGAAAAAAAAAGACTTTCACACACTGTTAGTAATTTTGATTACCTTAGAGGCAGGGTTTCAACTTTGAGATGCATTCAGCGTTGGAGTATCAAAAGAAAGTGTAAATTCAGAATTCTTGCGGAAGCCTCTGTGGTAAAATTTTACCATGCGTTTTTCCCAAATTAGCTAAAATCAATCATCTGTTTTACTCATCTGACCTGGGACTAGATTTCATGCTTGTCCGAAACGAACACTTTAACTCATTTCATAGAAGAAAATTTCAGTACACCAAACTAGATATCAGTCCTATATTGCAACCTGAAGTTTGACCAGTTGGAGAAATTGTTTTTCCTGTGTCAGGTCGCTAATCCATGAATAAAATGAAGTTTTATTTTCACTGTTTAAATGGTAAAAAAAATCTATTTCATAAGATGCGAGTATGTCTGCAAGGAAATAGTGTTTTAACGGTACAAATGTTCTAACTGGTAACATTATTGCGACGCAAATGAGTGTCTGAGTAAATGAATAGCGCTAAAACGATAGACAATGTGCGAGGAATTAGGCAACTTTGAACGATGCTAATCTCTAAATAACTAGGTAGCATCTGAATGATACAAATCGGTACTAACTTCTCAGTGAAATAAAAGTCATATCAAATAAGTAAGTTATTAGGTATGTATACATTAATTTGAGTAAATACTATAGGTAAAGCAATTCAATGCCCTAGAAAACAAGTCCCTTAATAAGTTAACATGCACCTAAATAAGAAGGCAACTAGTTAAACTCGGCTGAGTAATAAGGGAACCCTCAGAAGGGGTAGAACTAACGCAGGCAGCAGGTAACGCAGCACCGCCCACTCCACTGCGCAGGAGCCTGACCCACGCGAACCTGGTGGAGCTGCTGGGTGTGGTGTTCGAGGAGGAGGAGAGCATCCTGCTCGTCACCGAGTACATGAGCAAGGGCAGCCTCGTCGACTACCTCAGGAGCAGGGGCCGCCTCCACGTCACCAAGAGGAACCAGATCATGTTCGCTTGGTCAGTTCTTTACACTCAGACTGCGGCAGGTGAAACTGAAGTTTAATGTTCAACTCAAATCTAAAGTCAATTGTCGTAAATAATGTCGAAAATAGATATAATCTAGAGTCAATTATCGTTGGTAATAGCAAACATTAACTGGATCGTGCCTTCATTAAGGGTTTATGAAAATTGAGTTTGTGAATACTGGTTGATCAGCAGCATTATGAAAATTCCCTCCGTGTACCACCGGTGGCTCACGTCGCAGGCAAAGTGTTGATTTATTTTTTGAAATTTTAATTGTTCGTTACTGTGGTAGTGTGGAGGGTTTATATTCTATATAGTTCATTAGAGATGATGGGATCTTTGTATGCATCTCCAGTGCTGATTTTTGGACGTTGCAATGTGTACGTGTGCTCTGAGGTAAGCGTAAGGTGGAATAGGTTAGGTTAGGATCAATTTGAGGTTAGGTTATTGAGGCTAAGTCATAAAAGTCATGGATGTTGTCGTCTCTGGTCTCGCGAGTGCGTATAAAACTGTAATAATTTTCGTTTGCTCGGGCGTCATGAACGTTCTGATTTCACCCACAACACGTATCGGAAAACTATCCTTTTAAACATCAGATGAAATTTATATTTCCCGCACGTTGTATTGTGGATGCGGTTGGTTACAAATGACCACTTAACGAAGAATATTTCTCTACGAAATAATTACATCAGCTTAACGTGATCCTGGTGGTGCAGTTTCTTATATATATATACACTAGTGTACCCGACCCGTCAAAAATGACGACGTTCAATGTTTTCTTTAGATAAATCTTGCAGATGTGGATGACACAAATATATCCATCGTCATAGTATCCGCGATTAAAATATTCTTGTATATGTGCATTGGTGAAACTCGTATCACAGATACGGTCATTAGGCATCCTTATGAGAGTGACGGAGACGGACCAACCAACCAAGACGGTTCAACCAATTTATTGTCTTCAGTGTGATTCCCATTGTAATAACGCAAGTGAAATTACGCACAAGTAAATAACGAGTAAATTTATTTATTTATAAATTTAAGGAGACACCTGGCGTTTTATTACAGAGTAATATATTCTGTGCTTTTTGACGCGGTGCAGCGACACGGCGGCAGGCATGGCGTACCTGGAGTCCCGCAACGTGGTGCACCGCGACCTGGCTGCCCGCAACGTGCTCATCAGTCACGACGATGTGGCCAAGGTCTCGGACTTCGGCCTCGCCAAGTCCTCCGACGCCAAGCTCGACGGTGTCAAGTTCCCCATCAAGTGGACCGCCCCTGAAGCCCTCCGCCGCAATGTCAGTTCCCTCAAGGGTGTATGAAATCGGACGCGGTTCCCTGTTGGGTTAATGAAGCCTTCTTCTATGCTGTGCTTGTACTGTGTTTTTTTTTCAGTATTTGGTGTACTTGGAAGGTTCAGAATTGAATTTGAAATTTCTGTCCGAGATGAATTTTATCTAAACTAGCTACTCCGTGAAAAAATGACGGCTTTATGGACGCGGTTCCGTATTGGGTTAATGAAATTTCCTCTGTGCTGTGCTTGTACTGTGTTTTTTTTCCAGTATTAAGTGTACTTGGAAGGTTCAGAATTTGATTTTTGCCGTCTGGGATTTATTTTTTCTAAACTAGCTACCTGCTTCGCGAAAAATGACGGTTACATTTTTGAGTGATTTACAGTTCGTGAATACTTATTTTAATGAACAGTTTCTGGTCGTGTATATTAGTGTCTCTGTGCGTGGCTGTGAAGTAGTCGCATCATGTATCTGTTCTGCGGACCTAAACTGATGTCTCCACGATTTGACTGCCGGACGCAGTTTCATTATGGTATAGATTATGAATTGGAAACACGGAAATTTATTTGTGCCGTTTGTTCATCCTAATAATGGAACTGAAATTCTGGAAAATTATTAATGAATGGACCATTTTAGAAGCCAAGCCAGGTAATCGTGAAAGTTGTGTTGATTCCGACTACATTGCCCGTGAAAACGTTCGAGTTATTTCTGCTTTCGTGATGAGTGTTTTGTCGTTCCAATTTTGCTTACTAGCCAAATTTTTTATAGTAGAATCAATTGGCGACGAGGGATTCGGATTGTTCAATTATAACTGTTGATATACCGTGAACCTGCGATTCACTCTATTTTTATAAACTGATATTAAAAGATTTTGTACTGGGCGTGAGTATACCACAGAGACTATGGTGACTAAGACTAAGTTGAACGAGTATCATTTATCAGCTCTGTAGCCTGTCGGTCACTGACATGTCCTGAGAACCATTGTGGTCTGAAGAATATCATTTAGGGGGTCTGGAATCGGCGTCTTGACAGTATAGCTGGCAGCGTAAATTCTAAGTAGACTTAACAACTTTTTTTCTTTGAAGTAAAATCTGAGTGTAAAGAGCTTACTGGATCAGATGGTGCCTGCTCTTTGTGGTATAAATTTGTCTACAAATGATCCAAGAGTGGCTTAAAATGATGGTCCTTTGAGGCACCTACATCTTATGTCGGTAGGGGTCCGGTCACCTCAAGAGAGAATGGGCGACTGTGCGGTTCATCATAACCAGCACCCTTCGCGGGTGTGGCTTTCCTGAAAGGGAAGATAAACTGTTAATTTAATCTAACGGTCGCAGACGGCATGCGTGGAGGGAAGCAGTCAAGGAATCGTATCCTGGCTTTAATGTTGATTTTATCAACACTCCTCAACATCATTATTATTATTTTTATTATTATTTTCTTCAATGGTATTTTGAGCTACCAACTAGTGATTAAACCACCACAGTTGGGGAAATCTTTAATTTTTGGATTACGATTAATTTTTGTTCCCTTCTTTTCTTGGAAATATACGAGGTAATCAATTTATCGAAATCTGATTCACAACAATCACACAAAACTATCAATCGAAACTTTATTCATAAAAATGATATGTGTTTAGGTTTATAGAAATCAGACTCACAAAATCAGCACGGAGTTGTAAATTTACGGGAATTTGACTCATAAAAATAACGGAAGTTATGAATTAATCGATTTCCTGCCCTCAAAATTCATTTCTCGTCTCGCTTTTCTGTTCGCTCACAGTTCGTTAATCTTTCTGGGTTGATCGTTGTCATGATTTGCACCTCTAGTTGCACTAAGCGCGGCAGGGTACTACCACAGTGTAGCGTTTCAGAGCAAAAGCAGCTAACCTGCAGAAAGCGTTAAGCTGCCTCGAAGTTATTATTGTTATTAGGTTAACATTTGTAAGCTTCTGCACACAATGACGCCTATCTTCACGATACAGACAACGGAGACGATTTATCCCATGTGGTAGTGCTTTAGTGTAACGTTAGCGCATCTCATTAGCGATATGTGAATGGGTGCCTGTACTTATGCCTTTTTCTTCGCAGATGTTCTCCAACAAGAGCGACATGTGGTCGTTCGGCATCCTGTTGTGGGAAATATATTCCTTTGGCAGAGTTCCTTATCCGAAAATTGTGAGTAATTATTAGTCAAGCTGTACGTATAAAAATATTCCTTCTGTCCAATTCTGGTGTTCGGAGAATAAATTGTTTTGTGCTTGTTGAATGGGACATTTTTTAACAAACTTCATTCTGAGCTAGAATCTAGCACGTTTTTATCGACTCCTTTCAATGTATAGACATACAATAAAGTTAAAGAAGATTTACGAGCTATTGTGGTTAATGTTCGTGAGGCAGGGAGGTGTGGTTCAGGTTCCTCATTTTCAAAGAATTTTTGCTGTTGTAGGCGGCACAGCCCACAATGCAAGTTCTTTTGACAATTTATCTACACTGAGGGCTATTTTTTCCTTGCTAATATCTCCAAATTGGATAATTTTAGAAGAAAGCTTGAGCACTGAGCGTCTCGTTACCCGACAGGATTTCAGTAAAAAAGCCAGTTCGTAACGTGGCGAAGTACACAAGAGAACTTGCACAGCTTGCTGTGCCGCGGTAACCACTGCATTTGTAAGTCTGGCTTCAGCTTGCCAGTAGATCAGGGTGTAAGGAAAGAGTGCCAGGTAGAAGAGTGGGTAATGTTGGTTACCTGTGGAGTTCTCCTACCTGCTTTTAGAAAAGTTGATTGGTGATCCATTCTTTACACTTACATTTCTTGATGAATAACTGAAGGTGTATGTGTACTGCTATTGTAACGATTCCATGCTTTCTTCAATCGTCAGGACTTGTTCAATTGAAAAAGACCGGCTATGTTTTTCGTTTTAGGTTTTTGGGAAGGAAGGAAATGATATCTATTAAAAAGTTTTAGTGCTATTATATGGTGTTGTGTAAAATTTGTATTTCGTTTCATAATTGAATACTGTAGTATGAATCATTTATTCATTCCTTCATATTTCTACTGAGGTCATAATTTATTGGTTAGAATTAACCCCTGGAATGCATCGACGAAAACCGTTACTTATTCAACTCATAGGTATTGCTTTTCGCCTTTTCTTCGCCTTTGCTCTCAATAAGTTTAGTAACTTGAACACGGGTTCATTTTTACCACACTTTTGACAAGAAAGATCGTGGCTCGATTCGAGTCTTCCAGTCGCTGTACTTTCACTTTTATAAAAGCAGCTCCTCTGGTGTGTATAGAAACGAAGAGGATGTAGAAGAAGTTGGGTGGGGTACTTTTCTACTTATTGAGAGTGCATTTCGCTTACTCCTTTCATTTAAATTGAGAGTACAACGCGGTTGTACTGAAGAAGCGATCATTATCGAGTTTTTTCTAAAAAATACGGTGCATTTATAAGACGGCAAGCAACTGATCCACGCTCATTCCTACCTTCCTGAAAACTTCCTTGGCAATTTGTCTACATTAAGGCCTATTTTTTCCTTGCTAATATCTCAAAAATAGATATCTTTCGAAGAAAGCTTGAGCACGGAGCGTTTGGTAACCCGACAGGATTTCAGTAAAAAAGACAGTTCGTAACGTGGCGAAGTACACAAGAGAACTGCCTCTCCTAGTCCAAGTTCCTCTATCGGTATTTGCCTAAACACCTCACCGCTGAGGAGAAACGCGTTTCAGTCTTGTCAGTTGTCACCTACGCATGATGTCACTTTTCGATTTACTCCTTGGTACTCGTCCGTAGCGCGTTATGTGTTAGTGCGAATTTGTTATTTGGCAGGGGAGAGAAATGCGGTTACACGTATCTATCGAAGTTTCTTCCTAAATAAAGATGGTGTTCAAACTGACAATTTAAATCATGCCTTGAGAGAAACATCTCAAATGCCGTTAAAACATTTATAATTGCCATATTTTACTGACTGTATACTTCATTTCTCCCCTTCCCCCTCATTGGGATACAACTATTGTACATATTTATGGGAATTGGTGCTCCCAGGAGGACTAAGTGAGGTCCCGAGATGAAGGTTTGGTAAGCCTTCCTTATATTGAAATAGAACAGGTTTTGTTTTTTACAGACCATCTTTTTTTTGTTCACTGCTGTCCGGTTTTTCAGCACCTACTACTTTTTTCTTCAACTTTTTCTTTCAAAAACTTCTTCCTCAACTTACTATTTCTATGTACCTTGTGCATAGATTTCGCGTTCCATCAAGTCCATAATAAATGATGGCTTCCACCTTTCTCGCTTTCGATCATCTTTGTTGCGGCTAGGGAGGCTTAAATTAGCATCTAATTTCACTTCTATGATACGCTTATTCTCCCAGTATAGTACTAAGATAAATTCACGGCGTTTTGAATAAATTACGTGAATGCATGAGAAATCATTCTCGCTATCGTGACGCGCATTGTGTCTGTGTTCAGCCGCTGGCGGACGTGATGAAGTACGTGGAGAAGGGCTACCGCATGGACCCTCCAGACAACTGCCCGCAGGAGGTCTACGCAATCATGAACGAGGTGAGAACCATGTTCCTGCACTTGTACAGGGCAGTCAAAACGTCTCTCCGCAGTGAATATTGTAGCCTCTTTACTCTCCCTTAGTGTTGTCACACCACGCCAAAGCCGTGGTGTGTTTTTATTTTCAATGGAAGGAGTGTAAAAAGCTAGAAAAAAATAAACAGATACTGTGGAATGTAATTTCAATGAAACTTCATTAAATGATGATGTTCCATGTCATGACACTGTGGGATTTGCTTACCGTGGAGTGACTTTTGGAAAACCCTGTGTTTGACTTTTCTTCGTCATTTTCTCTTGAAAACCCATGTTATTGGTCTGGTTCTCTTGTTCTTGATAGTTTTGCATATATGAACGTCTTGTACCTTTGGTAAAAAATTGTGCTGTAATTGTGGTTTTGAACCCAAGAATAATTCAAAACGCTGTTAGTTTCAGTACTGCTCTTGTCTACATAAATTGAGTTGAGTTTTAACATTTGAGCAACACTGGCAGCAACGTAATCAAGTCAAGCTGCTTTGCTCTTACTAAGTTTAATAACTTAAACGTTGGTTTATTTTTAATAATGGATGAAAATTCTTTGTAATGGAAGACGCGGGTTACTGCTCAGCTGATTTTTTTTATCTAAAGTTCACTTGCGTTTAAGCTTGCATTTTAAGTAATGAGAGATCATCTAGATAATTTGTTTTGGTTATCCCTTGCACAAAGAGGTAGGACACCAAATTAGTCAGCTCAGTTACGTGATTCGCATTTTATCAATGTTTCACTGGAATGAAGCTCTTACAAATTAGCCATTTTCAGAAGAATTTCTCAACGGCAAAGAAATGTAAAACGAGATTTTCTTGAGTTTTCTTTTTTGATTTTAAAATTGAGTGAAATTGAATCATTAATTCAACAATTTTTTACGCAGTATGTGCCTTCGTTCAAGTAAGTGGCACCCAATTCAACATTCATTAAACTTTCGATTTTCGTTGTACAAAAAACGTTTTCTTTTTTATTCTGGAGATCAGTTGGTTTATTTCGATCCTTCAATTCATGAAATACTAGTTTCGCTTCTTTTATTTGTTACTCAGATGACCGACGTATTTCAACAAGACTTCATATTTTTGGGTGGTCATTTCTCTTCTACTTTTTCCCACGTTTCCCTAACGGATAACNAGTCTATTTTCAGGAGAATGATCGTTATTAAATAGCTTGGATTTAGGCATAGATTACTGAGGCTATTGAAGCACCAACGTCAATTTGTTCTATACGTTTCTGTGGTCTATAGTTGTCAAATGTTTCCACTCTACAGATCGTTGAAGTTGCTAAAATCTTGACGAAGGCAGCAGTGTTGGCTTGTAAATGTGAAGTATAATGAGTGTGTGCCGGCAGGCGTGGCGCGAGAAGTGCGACGAGCGGCCGACCTTCAAAGAAGTCCTCCGCAGACTGGAGGAGCTCAAGGAAATTACGCCCGCCTAACGCACCGTCCTCCCTCTGTCTCCGTCTCTACAGTATACCCTCTCTTGTCCATACTTGCCCTTTGTCCTCATTCCATCTGTTTGTTCAGTTTGTCTGTCATTTTAGCTCTTAATCGTCCTCATTTGCCATTTTGTCTTTATTTGTCGTGTTTTTATCTCCTGTGTTTATTTTTTGACCTTAATGTCCCTATGTGGTCTCGTTCGATAATTTGTTATTTTTCACGTGTTATTTCACGTGACTTGCCTCTCTTCGCGTCTTTGACTTTTTCGTCATTCTTGCCCGTCATTCTTTTCCTTGCCCATCTTGTGTTTCTTATTATCATCGCTCCTGTTCTTCATTGTTTTTGTATATGATTCTAATCTATTCCCCATGTTATTCATGATGTCACCCTTCATCCGTTTGTGTCATATCGAGTGTGCCGCTGTGTGTGTGTTGTTATTCTCACCCTCCTACACGTGACCGCTCGCTCGTATAATCTTATTTATTTAGCGACTGTCATAGTTCTCCACTTCTGCTCACCGCATCCCCTCCCATCGTCTGTCTCTTTCACCTCAGTGTTTCAGCGTACGCGTGTTGTGATGCCGTGCGCCTCATAGCAGCCTCATTATCGCCATGTCGACCCTCGCATTTCATCGCTGCCTGCCCACCTCCACACGACGCGCACGCGTTAACCGAGCACTCGAATACATCTCACCAAACGCTTCATGCCACGCATTCTTCTGTATTGCCATGCCATGCAGTCTTCTTCTTCATCACCGCTTTGTATCTGCTTGGCGGGTCTTCATCCTCTGTATAGTCCCTCGTAACGACTGCTACACCCGTTCACACGTCATTGTCTCTTGGTCATCTTGTGAGATTTTCTTTGCAATTTTTGTTCTTTTGGGATTTAGAATTGTTAGGTCCTGTGATTGTATATTAATTGCACTGGGTCGTTGTAGTATCGGTGTGACCAAGCCTTGTGATGTCCATGCTTCCTTATTGGAAAATCTAATTTGTTTTCTTGCGGAATGCTCAGTTGATTTCAGCGCTGTCTTTTAACTTTTATAAAGCCTCATCCCATCTTTTTCTTGCCGTTTTATTTTCAATGCTACGTGTTTGGGACCCATGTGTCTGCTTTCTGTTTATTGACTAATTCAAAGTTTTTATTTTCTCCCGTTATATTTCTTCAAAATCATCGCTAGTCATCAATGTTAATGCACTTCCCCAGCAGCACTCCCATTATGCAGGAGCGTGCTAACACCTCTTCGCGTTGGGCACTATCCCATTTAGTTATTTAAGTGCGATGAAAGAATTCTTCCAATTTTTTTGTGCTGAAACGCTATTGTTTCGTGTGCTAGTTTTTTTATTTCTGGGTCCTTTTGTGTTTCCAAATGAATGGATTTGGTTTGCTACGCATTATGAGACTTGGCGTCCTCCAGGGAAAACTCAAGTCCTGTTATTAGCACTCGCAGCATGTATGTCCTAGAAATCACATCTTCAGCGTATCAATTTGTGTTAATTTAAGCTCGATTTGGACTTACAGTTTGTTGGCTTTGATCACTTGTGATCACTTTCAACTTCTTCGCGTAATAGTTACTATTAGCCTACTATCAGCTCATCTAAACAACGGAATGACTGAAATCGAAAGCAAAACTGTATTAAATTAGATTTGTACCGCCTTCATCTGAATTTGAACTTGCTGTCTTGCTGAAAAGAAAGTGGTGTGTTGACGCAACCCTTGTACAGTACGCGTAAGTATGTAATGCACTGCCAGAATGATGTCCGCCGATTCGGGGGGTCTAGTTGATCTTAAGGAAACTCCTCTGTTGTTCGAAAGTGGCTAGCCTAGCATAGGTACCGAGTTGTGTAAGTGCTTTTATCGATGTCACTTCCTGCTTCTTGAATATTTTTGTGGATTTTATAATTTTTCACATGGAAATCAAGCTTTTTATTATCTTCCGATGTTCTACTTACGGCGTGCGCTGCAAGGTAATTATTTTATTGCCATTTCATCTGAAAATATTCCATTACTAGACCACCTAGTATGAGCAAGGGAACATAACAAAATGTTACCGCGTCCACTCACGCGTTAGTGTTGAGGCAAACTTTGATCATTTCACCTGATGGACCCTTGCCCGCTACAGGGCTTCGTGAAATCGTTCAATAAGGTATCACGTGACTTGCCTCTTTTGAATTATTGTTTCGACCTACGTTCAACACAACAGATCCCTTATTAAACTCGGGAATTGTAATGAATTAGTCACGTAGACCTATTCATCTGGTGCAGCCAAGTTGGACCCAGGTAATACATTGGACATCTGCTCCCACTGTGAATGGTGACTACTCTTTACATTTATAGAAGTTCTTAGGATATTCCGAATTTTAAAAAGAATAAAATGACATCCAGTTTTCGCTTCTACCTTCTAGCATCTCTACTCCCCGATTACTGAATGAGAGTCACCCCACTATTCTAATATTGTTCACTTCGTTTTTACTCTAATTTCTATAGTACATCCAAAAAATTAAGCTCTGTTGTTAATTTATAAGACAAAACCTGAACCCGTATCTTGTTCACGTGAGGAGCCACATCTGTCCACGTGAGGAGCCACATCTGTCCAAGTTAGAAGCCATATCTACGCACCGCACGGGCGCACGTTAGGTGCCCTCATGACGGGGGTGCGGGTAGTTAGCTGATAATTCATTTCGCAGTCCTGGACCGTCATACATGTAAGTTCGCTGTGAAGCTATTAAGTAGAGAATGCGATCTCGTCGTTGGAATCGAATTTGTGGTTGAAGGTAGTATGAAATCGTCATGTGCGTAGTTGTAGCCCTCTATCTAAAATTTCAGTTGAGCATTACTCGTTCCCATTTATGGGGTCGCTATTCTTTACGATGGATCTAATTCGTGTGAATGACCAAAAAAAGGGACAAGAGCTTGTACCTTAGCTGCTGTTGTTCCTAGAGATCAGCCTTGTGTTATAGGAAACCTTTTTTTCCTAAACTTCAATCCGTCTTTGTCTCTTTGTGAGGCTCCACCTATAAGTAAAGTGTTAAAATTTTAAGTAGTGCTCAGTAGTTCTGTGCATCTAAGTGCCCATGTGTATTCTAAAGCATTGCCAGGTGGGTATCATCTTCAGGCTTTAACTCCAAATCAAATACGCCTATAATTTTGAACATTATTGTTGAGCATCTACACGTAGATATCAATTCTAAAGCATTCGTGATGGAGTTGAGGTGGTTAGGTCAAGTATCTGCCTTCAATACAGAGCATCAAATTACAACCCCAACTCCACGAGAGCCCGAGGACAAGCTTGCCTTGTGACATTCCTTAATACTTTCCCGTCAGCCTCCAACTACCTTGTACGCTTTTAACGTTACTTAATGTTCTTATTTAAAGATTAACATTTATATTGTTACGACACAACCATGTATGTCAATATTGGTGGAAAAGAAATACCGGTAACATTGCGGGTATTGTGTTCGTGCATTCTCGTACTACAGGAAAACTGATCCAGTCGATTAAGGTATCTCAATTTCGTTTCCAGCGTCGTTGAGGTTCATTAAAGTGGTTTTGCCGCGTCGACATTGAGGAGACCTTATTTGCAGCAACATTATCGATTGTTGGAGCTGTTTCTCACATATAAAGTGGGAAAACCCTGTTCTCGGCCTCTTTGTCTATCGAAGAGGCTTCACCCAGCATTATTGGGAAGGCCATTTCTAGCATTCACAATGACAGCCCTGCGCAGTGCGTGTGATGCATTAACAAAGAAGGTTAACAAAAGCAAGCGTGCCATCGAAGGTGAGTGCATGTATGTGCGTTTTGGGTTGTTTGATGCTGGGGAATCACCTTCTGAGGTGAGCTCAAGTCGAAATCCTCAGCGCATCTCGGACACCGCGCTTTTTGAGGATTATTTCTCATTTTTGAGCTTCGTTCGTTAAGTTATGCCGATAGTATGTTTGTTTACTTATGTACCTCAAAGAATTTAAAGTATTCAGCATTATTCTACTCCTAGCACTAACGGAAACATGGTGGTATAGAAAGCTGTTTACAGACCTGCACGAGAATCTTAAACTACTTAATCTGCATGCACTGTTTTCAAGTTATGTTTTATTGATGATGATGGAAAGTGCTTACCACTATTAAAATACTATAACAGCAAGAGGAGGGTTTATGATTTTATGAATTTTCCTTTTAAAAACATACTTGCACACAAGAATCATTAAAAACGGTAACACGGAAAAAAAACACCCAGTAAGTGAGCATTTTCATGGTATCAATTTCAGTTGTAGCTTCCAACGAACACTTGTCCGCTAGTGAATCCTGCGCTCAAAACCAGTCTAGTAAGCGCAATTTTTTCAAACTTTACTGCCCTTAGATGTTAGATGAGCTTGTGTCTTATTCTTGGCAGTCTTGTTTGTATTTTAGAACTGGACACAGCTGTACAGTTATTGCGTGGGGTGTAGTAATCGTTTAGATTTGAAAATCAGTCGAGTTAGGGCCTGCTATCTTCGCTGCCATCTGTCCCAGCCTCGTAAGGGCTTCATGATGGTTTGTTTTTCTAACAGTGAAATAATTTTCCGCTGCGAATAGCAGTGGAATATGAAGTTTCCTGATGTAATCTTCTTTTGAGTGCGCTGAATAGCATTTCGTGATGATGGTGGTGATCTGGGTGTATTTCAGGAACAATCACGTGCTGCAATGTTCCAGTTGGAGACGGTAGATATGCGAGAGTAGCTAACTTCTCACTAATCATTGGTACCGACGAGACGGCATCGATGCAACGCAGTGTTGGTGCTCGGCCCTTTCTTGGCTTTCTATGTTTATTGGTTGTGAAGAGGATGAGATCGATCAAGAATTGCTGGTACCTAACAAATGAGTTCAATGAAGGTCATCTCGTACTTGGCTGACTGCATGGAACTTCATTGTATTCATTTGTTCCTATTTGTTTAAACATGGAGCGGTGATTTTGTCCCATACCTAGCATCACTGAGGGAACATATTTACATTTATTTCATTTGTTCGGAAATTTTTGATTCATTAATGTGTGCTTTACCCTGTTATTGGTGGCTAGTATATGCTGGAGTGCGGTTGATTGTAGTCTTGTGTATTTCATTGAAAAAAAATGTATAATGGTTTCGTTAGATTTCTCTGTTCAACTGATTTTTTTTAAATAAGCCTTTGGATATACTTGTAACTTTTTTATATTATGCATCGCGTATCAAAACCTGCATAGAAATTTGTGTTACCTAACAACTTTCAATTAGGCTTAATTTTAATTATAAATTTCTAAACTGTCTCTACAGTTTCTAGATAATCAAAGAAGGGCTCCGTACAAAATTTTGGGGCATGATTCTAACATTTAACTTTGTTCGTGCAATACAGCCGGGTATAAAAGCTTTTTGACGTCTTGGCGACATTGTATACTGTTTTTCTGACTTCAAAAACCTCAAACTTGAGATAATTTCGTCAAATAAACAGCCATGTATCTTAGCCATGTCGATAGAAGAACTTTTGTTGTCAGCTGTACAGCTACAGTGATTTGAATAGCCCGAAAATTCCCTAGTCGTTTAATGGTTTATGAATTTTTCTTAGACGTGCTTCGTTGTAAGTAGTGAATATTAAGTCGTAAAGAATGAAATGCCCGATTTCGTTCTTGAGAAACAGATCGAAATTGGATATTTTTTCTTACCGGATTGATAATGAATTGATTTTGCGTTAAACTAGCCTCCGCTCTCTCGACAGTAATGTGAGGTGTCCCTAGAGGGCGAGTCCTCCCTTCCTTTCTGCGCCCGCTTCCTTTACCTCCGACATCTGCTCATCGCGCCTCGTGTGGTTTACTTCTCTCCTGCGTTTCTTCCATGTTCATTGCGTGCTGGTCTCCACTTGCCGGAGTTTGCGAAGTTATGTGCTCAATTCTGATTATTAAATGCCGTGTGTTTTTTGTAAATATATCCATGTGGCTTTCCGTTGCGTGTCGTATTGTATATATTTCATTACAGAGAAAACGACGGTGGTAATGGTTGACTTGAGTGTTACGTTATTCTGAAGTCGTTGTAAAGTTTCAGTGAATTCCGGAGAAGTTCTTCCTCGCACTGGATGTCCCAAGCTTTAGTTAAGCTGTAGCTAATAAACTGAAGTTGTGAGCTTCGTATTTCACTGCGTGTTTTCATTACAAAAATCTCGGAGTTGTGTTCAGGGTTGTAGCTAGTGATGTGGAGTGCTGCGCGCAGTGACTAGGTCTGACGCAGAAGTGTTGAGTTACAAGAGTCGAGCTCACCTGTCTTGGAAAAATTCTGGATTTTTTGAAGTGAAAACATTAAGAATTGGTTCTTTACGCGGCGATCTTATTTCTGTCAGTCTTATTACTTTGAACTCGAGTTTATTGTTTTGCATTTCTGCTTCGAAAGTGAACTATGTTGAATGTTTCTCGAGCAGTGAAGTAACTGTTGTGTTTGAACGAAGTGCGCGACGCGGATGTAGTTCTGAAGTTCGTGAATTCTGAAACGGTCTCCATGCGAAGGTGGATCATCGTGTGCGAAATTCTGGACTCTGTGAAAATGAAACCTATTTTGAAAACTTATTTTCATTCAGTCAAGTTTGAGCACGGAAAAGGCGCTCAATTTATTTTACATTCATCTACGTGTTTTATGGTGAGTGTAACTAAGACGTTACGTGTACGGGACAAATGCTACTCTGTTGTTGATGAAGTCTTGTGTGAAGGCGAATATGGCGTCAACATTGAGCTCTTATGGTAGTCCGTTACCTTGTTTCTTGCAGTATTATTTCCGGTAACATTCGGAGCTAGTGTGTACCGCACGTTGTGTCAGTCGTCCCTCCCTGGGAATGCTACAGCGATCACCGCGCTTCATCTACTCGCTGAGATGCGTCACCAGCCCTGCACTTGAATGCATCCTTTTGATTTTGTGTTGCTCTTGTTCAAATATTTGCGACCCTATGGTTGTAATCCTACAAATTCACCGTTAAGCTTCTGTCGCTCTTGTCAGTGTGTCAATTTTTAACGCATCACCTACGCCAAAATAAAATCCTATTCTACTACATGAAATTTTTTGCTCCATTGAAATCACTTTTTTCCGATTTCCGGTTGCCATTCTAGTTTATGTGAACATGCATCTGTCACCACTTTAACTTTTCGGCCACTTACTCGCCTGTTTAGTTACTCCATTTGGTATGGAACAATATCGACTCAAAAACAAGCAAGTTCTCCTTAAAGTTTTTTTGTTCTACTCTGTAACAACAGGTCTAGTCAGTAAGTTGCAGATTTACTTAAAAATTTGCTAGTTCTATAGGCGTCTATGGCTTGTGGGTTCTGCTCGATAAATTTTAATCCTTGCTCAACATCGTTTCGTTTTTTGCTGTGAAATTTCTAGTTGCTATATGATCGATGATATTGATTTGAAATTTTGACAACTCAACATGCTACTACGATTTTGAATGAGATGCAGCTGCTGCTACGCGCTTCTATGATCCATCCAAATTAACGCTCAGTTCTACTCCACCAATTGTGGTACTCGGTTACCTAAGAGTTTTATTCGAACGGGAGGAGTTGTTAATCAAGACTCTACTACGTCAAGAGATCAGTTTTATGCATGATATAGGAAATCGGAAATCAACTGGTTGAATTTACGTGCATTGGCTTCCTCATGACGTGTTGAGTTTGCTATACACTTGCATTTACAAACAAAACACCAAATACTGCCTGCCTTAATGACCAATATGAACATGGCAGAGGATCAACTAGGGAGAAGCCGTCTGAAATTATTTAAATATGGAGTCTACATCTCATTTGACATATAGGAACATGTTAGATAACAGTGAGGGCGACTCTTAAACTGTTATGAGTACTTAGGTCATTACGCGAGATTACTTGAGTCTTTATTCTCTCGACGCAAGACAGCGAAGAGTCTACGGACTTAGTAGGGCCCATGCATTAACTCAGGATTTCTAGTGCATCTCGATCTTTATTTGTATGCGTTGGATGTTTGGCACTGAGTTATCATTATTCGAATTATTTGATGGATAAACTCTTATAATTATCATTTTTGAATCTTTGAAGCCTAAAACTTTGTGCTTTGACTTTGACATCTGATTGAGAATCGGTGGCCATGGTACCTAAATTAGCTCCAAGATTTCAAGTTCGGCCAGCCCCCTATTTTCTCGAGTGAAATTCGCTACTACATGGGGGTGAGGAAAAGCCACATACATGTGCATGTCTGCCTGCTGAAAACTAAATTCAGTTTTACTCTGCTTCTCCAAAATTACTTTCTGGATCTTTCCCCAGTCATAATACCTCATCAGGTACAAATACTGCAATAGTTGAAAGCGAATGATTTACAATGACGCTCATCAGAGTAGATAGTCGATTCACGTTCCCTTCAGCGGAACATTGTCCTTGAAGACGTCGAGGAAAGTGTCATCGTAGAACCTCACACGCATAATATCATGAAAAAGTTTAATTATTTATTGCATTCAGTTGTATGTATTATTCAGTACAGCTTTAGCTAATTTTAGATTGTCAAAATCATGAAAACCACCTTGTTTTCTCTTCAAACCGTGGTGGCACTAACAATAATTGAACGAAACAACCTAATCTGTTCGAAATATAAATCATGTTACAAGGTACATTGAAAGGCATTTATTTATCCATTCATTTATTGCAGTGATTTTTTGAGCAATTTGAGGTATTCGGATGACAACAGTAACTGTAGCGTACGAGTTCTTACGGTTTCCTGCATGTATAACAAACAATCAACAAAGATTACACGAAGATTTCTCTAAGAGGCCACATGTTAACTGTCGCCGGAAATCATCTTTTTTTGTTATCATTTATCTGAACACCATTACACTGGAGCAAATTCGGTTCAAATGGATCTTCTCTGTTACTAAATTTGTATAATTTGTCCCTAGTTTCTGATCAAACGCTGTTCCGATTAACACAGAGAGGGGTTAAACATTGGAAGACAAAGATGCCCAAAAGTTAAACTTGATGAAGCAGAACGCGCTGCAAGACATTTGTTGTATGACTTAATTTTAGTGAACGACTGGCCAGCGAAACGTAAATTCTTCTCCCAAAATAAAGACCTCAACTTCACAAACCGCATTTTCTAAATCTGGTCTTAGCTCCAAAGCGAAGTCTCGAGTCGAAATACAGTACGGTAAAAACGCAAGTAAAAGGAAATGCCTCGTGAAGCTGTGATGCATCGAGTTCCAACAAATTCATTGGGCGGGAAAAAAGGAACCGAACTGTTATGCTCTAACTTCCGTTTTAATTTTCACACTCAATTCTTTTAAACAGCGGAACCTTGCCATGCTACCTACAATTCTTTTAGTAAATGGGATATTTTGGCATAAGTCAGGCAGGGCTACTTACGGTTTGCTGTTCTGTAATAAATGACCATCTTACATATAGAGTATCGCTCGTAAAAGCGCGAGGCATAAGAACGCAGTCGTTCTTTGCGTGTAGGCCTCAACTTTACTCGGTTTGCAAATGTGAGCCGCAACACATCATGCTTAACACGTTCACCACGTTTCCGCTGTTTTTAACGGTTTGAAGTTGCAAAATTGGGAAATCGACATTACTGCTTGAAAACATTTTATCCTTCCTAAGAAATTTGAAAAATTAAATTGCGCGAATACATCTCGCCTCGTATGAAAAAAAGATGGATTTAGAAAGGTCGCGAAACCGGTATGTACATGAGCAATTTAGCTATTGGTACACATACGTTCCAATACGCGGGGAACATGTTGATCTTATAATAGAGTTCGTCGCAACATACCCGCGGGCCTGTCCGAAAAAGTGAGGACTCTGCAGGTAAGCACAGTTACCCAAGTTGTTAAGCCATGATGTGGAGCGTCCTGTGGAAAATGTTCCTTACGTTAGGCATGAAGTAGGTCAAGTTTAGCGCAAACGTTCTTTGATTGTAGATATGATACATTTTCCCGTTTGTCTGTGATAAGACGTGTGGGTCGATAGTGCTCGAGGGCATCAGATCTTCTGAATACAGGTTCAAGGCTAATTCTGATTAGATACAATGCAACTAGACACCTGCGCTATTTCAGGACATGCTTAATTAAGTGCTTTGCATGTACATATATGCTTCGATAAGCGTAAATTACTTCATCAAATCTAGTATTTTTTGTATATTTTGTTGTATATTATCTCGCACAGTTGTGTGTAGTGTTACTCTTGTGTTTGAGCGGAGTTTTCTACATAAGACGCATATTTGGTGCTAATTTTCTTCCAGTGTGCGGTGCGAGCAGTAGCCGTGAGCTCGTGGGATTTCGTTCAAATTTCTAACGAGTTTCACTACTGCACGATGTGAAAAATGTCCTGGTACTTGGCCAGGATTTTCGCCGTTGTCTTCCAGTTTCAGGCGCGGGAGTTCCCTCGTACGGCGGAGTTCATTTTTTAGCCTGGATTAATTTTACCGTGCTTCAAAACCTGTTGATTGTCTAGGACTTGCTTTGTCAACGCCTGGTCACCGTGTAACTGAATTTTTACAATTCCAAGTCACTTTTTATCCCAGTGAAGCTTATGTGGTCGTCTAAATATCGTTCTCGAATATTTGAGACGTTTCACCATTCATGGTATAGAAATTAGCGGTGAATTCAGTCGATAATGTAATAGTGATTAGTATCATCAATACGCTTCCGAGGTCTCTGTAGTCAACGTATTTAAAAATAAAACTATACCATTCATTGAAGATAGTAGCAAGTGGATTTCCGTGGTTCGGTACTTAGAGCGCTAGCTCTTGTGTGCGACTGGTCATGAATTCAGTCTCTGGCCGCGCCGTGGTTCTCGCGGAAATGGAAGTTCAACTAAATACTTCACTCGTAAACGTGGGTACCGCCTCCACCGAAACTGATATAATCTGGTATAAATTACATGAGATTCCATGCCCCGTGTTGAAAAATAGAATTCGCTAGCATTACTGAAGTTAAAATATCCCTTTGTGAGACTCCTGCTTGAATTAATTGTAAATTTATTTCATCTTAATGAATTACCAGGCCATTATTCATGATCGGTTACAAATAGATGCTAAGCAGGACCTCTTTGTAATTTCCTTCCGTCTATCTTTGCAATGCACCAACCCCCCCCCCATGATGGGACGAAACGACACCTCTTGGATCTCCTTGAATTTGCTACGATATTCATATTATTTCTGCTGAAACGTTGTTGAAGCTTTCATCGCTGGTCGAACAACGTCCCATTTCAAGGTCTAATGCAGTCGATATTCGTGTTGTACATGGGTACCCTAATGCGAACTTCATTTTATACCATCGAAAAATTAGTGAGTCATTCACTACTTTGCATCCGCCATCGTTTAGTAGAATAACAGGGGCTTATGTTTTTATACGTCGTGTAGGATGGTGTGTAACTCCAGAATAGACTGAAATGCTATTTCTGTGTGGAATGCACGTCTTGCGAAAAAATGATGGCCTCAGAGCAGCACAAATGCTGAGTGTTAGCACCAGGCTGTACAGTCACCTTCGACTGAAGTGTCTTTTTTTCTGAATACTCAGTCGTATGGCAGAAAGGAGCTTGCGCAAGGATTTGATTCCTACATCTTTGGATTTTTTTCAATGATTTAGAAAGTCATTATTGTTTGTCTGAATTTGAAGCTGTCATGTTTGCTTGTAGAATTTCGACTACTCTTGTGTGTCAGTGGATTGTTCTTCTTTTGATTCCCATCATTCAAATCTGTTCCATGAATTACTTAGTCGACTCTTAAGGTGTATTTTGAATCACGCTACCGATCGTAAAACCCATATCATTCCCCTTTTCATTTGTTTTGCACTAACTGCATGCTACTTAGCGTCCGAATCCGGTGAATCTTATGAGTGTTTAGATGTGCAATGTACGTTGTCCAGGTGTTTTGAATCATGCACTGACCAGTCAATTTGCGTAAGGTAGAAACTTAGTAGTCAGTTTACTGTATCTGTCATTAGTTTTCCGCATGCTGCATAGGATTTGTTTACTCCTACGTCTGTGGGAAAAGTTCAACTAGTAGTGTGGATAGGATAACTAAACTATTTTCTACACAAGCTGCTTATTGTGTTTGACCTCGTCAGTAAACTTCATGCAAAGTGAGTTACCGTTCATCAGATGCAATCTTAGCCTACACACTGCGGTATCAGCAAAGCTTTCAACGGGTTTTTTATTTTGGAATTTTATGATCAGGCATAGGTTCCTTTATCTTTTTCTTCAAGTAAGAGTGACCATTGCACTTGCTTCTTCTGCACAAGATCCTGTTTGTGTCTTGATTCTGATTTATCAAATGATTTTTTTGAGATGCTGAACTCATGTATTTGCGAGCAGCGACGGACAAAGCCCAACGGAGCAATAGATTACTTGGCTCTGTGATGCTAATTCAGTAAAACTTATCCTTCATTTTCACTTTCAAAGGTTGAGTGAATTTACCGTAATCATTTAAACTTGCATATGATATCTCTGTTGTAATGTTGCTGAGAATGCTAATTGATGACATGGGAAACCAAAGTACTTCATTTTTGGGGAGCACGTTATTGATTTCTATGCTGTTGAAGGATTCACTTGTTACAGTTAACGGGAATGTGCATTTTGTTCTCGTCACATGTACATCAACCATTGCATTTGTATATATTTTGAAGTTCGAACCATTGTGACATCATCGTTACGAACTTATCACAGTATTTTAGAGCGGTACTTGTTTCGGAAATGTTCGTGGGTACCGACTTGGAGGGAATGCTCTGGGGGTAATGCTCCTGTTCGGCATCGCGCTGTGCCAATTATTTGCTGTGTTTAGCACAACATGAAATCCAATATGTTCTGTTTGTGTACCTGTGTTGAGTGAGTGGAACCGATATGTTTGTGTGTAATAATATAACTATAGAATATATTATTTTCTGCGCGTCTGTTTTTCATTCAACCTTAGTAAGGTGTCTCTTCGCACGATACCAATACTGCACAACTTTTCAACATGCAATTGAGGACCACAACAATTTGAATGAACTGTTTGGTTTGATGAACTGCTTTGCTTAGATATGTATTACCTCTGGAACAATGATTAATAAGTTATTACGACTGAAGCAATGGTTAGTACTAAGTTATCACGACTGAAACAATGGTTATGGAGGTTATAGATTCTGTACAAGTGTCGGTGGTTATCCAGGATATCTTGGCCATTTGCATAAACAATACTAATGTGTGGAATTAATGCTCATCTCGTATATATCATTTCATTGGCCTCTTGAGCTCTTGGGTTACAAGATCCTGCCAAGATTTACGTCTGGTGACGCATTGGCCATTCTCAGTCACTTTGTGAGATTTAAGAGTGCAGGTAGATCGCATCTAGCCAACAATCTCGGCAGCCATTTACACAGTGCAATCCATCACATTTGTGTTAGTGAAACATTAGGTAAATATCCAAACAAACCTTTTCATAAACACTCTGCAAGCATTTAGATGCTAGGACCATTTCTGGATCTCGTTCAGGTAAGTCACCTTGATGCAAATATTGAAGTATACTTTGGACCATCTCTCAATTTCGTTCAAGGAAGTCACCTTGATGAGAGATGGTCTAAAGTAAACCATCTCTCAATTTCGTTCAAGTATTTCGTTCAAGTAAAACCTTGATGCAAATATTGAAGTATACTTTGGACCATCTCTCAATGTCGTTCAAGTAAGTCACCTTGACGCAAATATTGAACTATACTTTGGACCATCTCTCAATTTCGTTCAAGGAAGTCACCTTGATACAAATATTGAAGTTTACTTTGGCGTGAGAAGAGCTGCACCAAATCATTAGGTAGCTGCACGACCTGCTGACACGCTGGCCGCTACGACGTCTGGTGCTTGCCTGTTCGCAATTAATCTGATCGCCTCGCAGACTTGGTATATTTTATCAGCTTTGCGGTGTCGCTAAAGAAAGGAACTACTGGATAAAATTCAGCCATAAATCTTAATTGGGTGAAGTGAAGCAGAACTGCTTGTAGGGAGCGAAGCGATTGCCGTTCATCTTCTAGGCGGCGTCATACCGAGCTACGGGCACATCCTGAGCAGCTAATATGTTTTGCTGCGAGAAATAGCGACACTCTCGATAGCCAAATAGATTCTATAATGTGTGAGGATAACCTTATTTGCATTAAACATGACTGGTCCTAAAGGTTGTTTGAAATCCCGGCTATTGTGCAGCTGTTCCCTTTTTATTTCGCGTGAGGACTGCGCTCTTCAGGCAACATATTGGTTTCACGTTCATATTTCGATATATCTTTTTCTTAAAGAAATTATAACTCATTAGAGTTGTGCGCCTGATAAAGAATTCTTGCACGAATGAAGTACCACAGTAGTTGGAAGCAATTGATTTCACCGGATTGAGGATCGCATGAAATGAATTCGAACACTGGCTGCGAGGGAGTTCAGATGCTGCACTAGTTACGTTCCTCATTTGCGACGTAATTTTACCATTCTCACACAAAGACGAGTTTCTCTTGCCTAACGTTGGTTTGAATCATATTTCATGAGAAGGTTTTGAATAACCTTCGGAAAATTATACTTCCTGTATTTTCTTAACGTGGGATTTTTCCTAAATATGAAAAATAATCGTGCGCTTTAAATTCACACAGTATAAAGTAAAAGTACACTAGCATCAAATTACCAAAGTTAAGTTTGCTACGAAAATGCGCATAACAAACTTTATTTTAAGTGTTATATTTGCAATGGAAATATCTTAAGTATGACGAAACTCATGAATGATTTTCGTACCTTAATAAGCTTGCTTGGCATTCTTCTGTGCCACAACTTTAGAGTAGAAAAAAGCTTGAGGCGCTGTTCAGTTTGAAGTTTCCTCAATTATGTAGGAGGAAGTAATCTCAGGTACAGGCATATGAGTGCAGTTGCTGTGGCACACAACGGCTCCAGTGATGTTTGGATCATGGACGAGCGTCGGCCTCATGGTGAGCTGAAAAAGATTAAAAGATTACTTCTAAACAGCGAATATCAGCCTGCCTGGGTGAAGACTTGTTTAAATTTCTCGCTCTGTGTTTTGGTTTAAATAGTGTATTTTCTGACACCGACCGCTACAAGTTGCAAAAATTTAAATTGAATTAGCTTCGACTGTACAATAGGGTTATTTAACTAGAAGTATCCTAGTTGCTCTCTATAGAGCGAGCAATTGACGGCAGCTGTATCTCTTTGCCAGCTCTGAGCCAGAGAAAAATTTTTGCGTACCTGCAGGCCATGGACTATGCACAATATTACCAGATTAGGACACAGCCATGCTTAACCACAAACAGTCAATTTCGTGTAATTGTTATATTACATGGAAATGTAAATACTCATTTTTTCTAATATCCTCAGGAAGGTTACTTTGGGACCAGACCCTTTGCTTGCTCAACTGCCCCTCTTGCATCTCCTACAACAATAATTATATGGTTTCCAAACACATGTAGAGCAGCACTACATCTTTCTAGCAGTCCTGCTTTGTGTTCTTGTATTGCTTCAAGCTTGGATAATTACCAGTCCAGTTAGGACTCCTCTAAAAACTGCCGCTGTAGCAGAATGTTCATCTGCAGGGTAATCAGGTTTGTGCACAAACAGCTTCTAGGATGTCTTGACGGACTGGAACACGGCTACTGCTCTAAATAACATTTTCCTTACGCAGAATTTTATGGGTGCATTTGCTGTGCGACGCACACCTGGCAAAAGTAGATATCGGAATTGTGGAAGCCAAACTGTGGGAAATAAGGTCTTAACGATTAGGAGTACATTGCCCTCAATAATTTTTCGACTAGTGACATGGGTATTACAATACTCGTGTGTGTATCATCTAAGTGTATTAACTTTAAGATATTTAAAAACCAATGATGGTACTTTTGTACCATATCTATTGGAAATAAACTGTTTTTCTTTCTTTTCTTTCTTTCTTTTCTAAATGCAGAATACATTTTACAAATTATGCATCATTCTTTTGTTCCAAAATTATATGAAGTTTGGAAAAAATAACAATTTATATTTTTTAAACAATCATTTAATTTTGACTTTGTCTTACAGTTGAGAAAATTGTCGACTTAATGAACACAAAAATTAGAGAAAATGTTTGCCCGTATACGTCCGTGTGCTTCGAGGACCTCTGCGCATTTGTGACTATGTTGACAACATCATGGAGTGATTTGACTGAGCGAGTGACATTATTTGACAATGAAGAGGAAAACTCAGTGGAGAAAATCTGGTGAGTACAAATAGCACTGTTATTACGACTATTTTTATGTCTGTGGACTCAGAAAAGTCTTTGCACACTATTCTCAATTTACTTTCTGGATTACTGGATGCCATGCATGAGATTTTTCTCCCAAGTAAATTCAGTTATCGAAATTATGTGTAAAAAACTGATTGATTGAGTTCTGAAATTCAGTTTCTTTAGGGGTAAAAAATGATAACGCAGTGAGGGAGATTTAATTTTGTACAATGTTAACAGATTCAAAATTTTGAAGTATGTCATATTTGGTTACGTCCCTTGCATCAAAATTAGAGTTCTTAAACTTGCGAGTAGGAGCAGCATTTCTTACAGTAAATAAATTTTAAATATTTTACACGTGACAAGCATAACTCTCCATGAGTGAAAGATTCGCGACTTATTTCCAACGACCACTGCTAGATGGCGACGCTTTGAAACCTTTCTTATTAAAGGCCCGTTTACACCAGGGCAACGACAGGGTTGGGCAAGCGCTTGACGCGCGCTTGCTGCAGCGCTTGACGCCCACAACTGTTCACACTCATTTTTTGATACACGCGCCTCTCACACAATTTAGTCGGCATCTAGACACCTTTGAGGATGGATGTGAATGAAGAAGAGCTGTGGGCAATTATTTTAGGGTGTGCTGCTGTGAAGAGAAAAAAGGTAGGCATCGCGGCATTTGGGTTAAAAAATGGTTGCAGAGAAGAGACGAGAGAGGTTCATGCACTCACATTTTCTGAGAATTTTCAGTTGCAAATAAATTGGATTTTCGAAACTAAACATGACTGCATTCAAAATCTGCATTGAGATCAATTGTTATCGAAATATGTGAAGCTGTATTGAAGGATGGCTACTTGAAGGTTGGTGAAACAATCATTTTTCCATTTTGTTTATTAAATCCTTTCAAAACCATTCCGTTGTTAAATCAATATTTGGTTTAAAAAATAAGTCACATTTCCAGTTCATTTCAATATAGCATAATATAAAAAACTTATATAATGAATAAGAGTAGAACGGTAGAAATTTTTGACATAAAATTTCCATTGAAAAACAAAGATAGACGTAATCCCCAGTATTTGTATTGCAAAGTGTACCTAAAACACATAAGCTAAGGTGAAAAGATTATTTTAAATACATAAATGGCATGAACTCTGTATAGTTCAATTAAGGTTTCAACTAGAGAGTGAGACCATACAAATGTGGTGTTGCTCTCCATAGTTCAAGCTGAAGCGTTAACTCGTAAACTGACACACATTACCACGGACAGCAGCCGACTGAGTGCAGCGCCTGTTTTGCAAGAGGCAGGGCGGCTGTGAATCGCTAGCTGGTCAATCACTCAGATGTCCGCCTGAAGCGCACGTAGCTGCTGCACAGAGGGGCGGTGAGGCGCTTGACGCCCGTGTGACGCCCCTAGTGTAAACGGGCCTTTATGCTCTCGCATTTACATTAATTCTTCCCTATTTAGTAAAATTTCCTGATCAATTTTTGTACCGAAGATCATTTTGTTATTCGGTAAGGCAAGTGAACTTCTAAACAACATTCAACTAGTTAGTCACGATGAGAGCTGCCGGTGTACACGGAGAGGATTTCTATAATGCTGCTGACCGACCTGTAGTCACAAACTCAAATTTTACTAATACTTAATCAAAGCTAAATAGAGGTACGATCCAGTTAATGCTTTTTTTTCAATTGCTTACTAAAATTGACTTTAAATTTGAGTTGAATATTGAACTTCAGTTTAACCCATCGCTGTGAACGTGTCAACACGTTGACCGCGTTTCCGCGGTTGTTAACTGTTGCTTTAGTTAGGTTGTAATTAAGTAGCAGAATTGGGAAATCAACTTTACTACTCGAATATACTTTTACCCTTCATAAGAAATATGAAAGCACAATTGGACGATAACGTTTCACCTCGTATGATAGCAGACATTTTTTGAGAAGTTTGCAAAACATAAAACGTCATTCATTTTTACCGGTGCGCGAATGAGAATTTACCTATTGGTACACATCCGGCCCAATACGCGGGGAACGTGTTAAGTCATCAGGAAATTTAGGCAGAATGCGACGCAGGTTGCCAGGTTGATGATGTTCACGGTTTGGTGATGTGAAATGACGTCCAAAAATATGATGGTGCCCATGGTAATCCAACAGAGTCTGCGTCTGCGGTCTGCAGCAATGCCTCCTGAGACAGGAAGTATAGCCTCCAGCGCCATCTATTGATATCTTCGGGAAAACATTGATCGTGAGGAGCGAATTTCAAGTGTTATTTGTTTTACGATCTGCCGTTTGAAGGCTCATTAAATCTTTATGCTTTGGCGTGTCAAATTAATATTTTGTGAAATTGTGTTCACTTCCTTCTTTAGAAAGCCTATGACCTAAACTGGGATGAAATTGAGTATTATTTTGGCAAGACAAAGTAAAACTATGAAGGATTACATACTTCAAGAGTTTGTTTAGTGTATGTGGGATGCAATGATGTGGTTAGATACACTCGATCCGGTGATTATTTTTTGCGAACCTTAATTTTCACGGATAAAAATTCGACTCAGTTATTCAACTGATTAAATTCTCGATTCAAGTAATGCGTAACTGAGATCTGTTGGTGATTATTTTTATCCGTGCAAGTTGAGATTTGCATAAAATATCAAATTAAAAAAATTGCCTTTTGTAGTCGTGTGTCGTCCACAGAAATCCTTTTTATTATTGGGAAAAAATTCCAGTTACTGAAAGTGAGAGTATAAACGTGAATCGGCATTTTAGCATCATACGCCTTTGAGGTGTGTTAGACATACATGCTAATTTTCAAATGTCTTGGGCTTGTTAATATTTTTAAGCACAGTGGTACTAAGTATGAACCACCGATACAAAACGTTAGGTAAGGGCCTCCATACAAATCGTGTCCATGAAGCATTTGTAGGGTAATGTTCCATATAAAATTAGTGTTCTTGAAAGCGTCAAGTTGCTGCCAAAGTATTGGATTATAGGGAAGTGGTGGGCACACTTTCAGAGCGAGGGCTACATCAGTTGGTCGTGACAAATCAAAGAGTCTTACGTTTCTGAATCGGGCGAAGCGCCCTATGATATTACAACATCTATGCAAATGGTTAATAAAAGTATACTAATTCTGATTCCAGTACGAACAATTTCTTGGAAAAATTGTGAGATTGCGGCTTGCTGTGTGACCACCACTGGTGTAGATAAAGACTTAGGTGAGGTCAACATTAGGATCGTGACTTTCGTTTACTTAGAAGTTTTGTAGATGAGTGATCATCTCTTGCTAGATTCAACAATTACTCTGTTTATTACTTATATTTTACAGGTAGAACGTGTGCGAAGAAAAGGTCGCGGTGGGTCTTGTGTGCCTGAAATGCCGTAAAATTCTTTACTTACAGTAATAGAGAGTGTAGGATACATTTCCTATGCACACTACTAATTTCAAAACTCAATTGAAATGATAAAATATACGCATCTTGATTTAGTCTCAAATACATGTTTGATCCTTCTAAGACGTTCATTTTCCTAACGTTAAACGGGTATAGCGCAAGTCACCTTAAAAATTCATCCACGCCTTGTATTTACAAGAACATTTAACACGTACGCAGCGTACCTTCATTGACCAGGCAGCAACATTTCGCTTTTATTGATTATCCACGTTAGGCTTTGTTGACTGGCAATATTATGCTACCGTTTTAGAAAGTATTCCAATGATTACGATTTCAAGTGATCAGACTCTTCCCTGCTGAATACATTCCTGTTTTCCAAAGCGCGTACAATTGAGAAAGCAACCTTACGCGACCCCACACCCTATGATGGAAGCAGAGTCAGTTCGTATACTGCGACCGGTGTCCAAGGGCAGAATTATCTTCCAAATGTCGTCGTTCCAGAACCGCGTAAGCCCATTTGGAAGAACTTACGCAGCCAGATAACCCGCAATGATGACATAAATTATTTGAAATATTGAGATGCTGCTCCAATGTGCTGTCATAATTTTATTTAAATGCATCGGTAGGTGCAAGTAGCATTGCCTTATTTTTTTGTAGCTATTGAAGAAATAATCCTTTTCGAGACCGAACTAATAAGTAGAGGAGAGGTTCCACCTGGGGTGCTCGCACCCCCTGAGGGTGCGAAACGATATTCCAGGGAGTGCGAGAAAAGTCCAGGCAGATCATATTATATTGGCTATATGTTGACATTTTTATTTCAGGAGGTGCAAAGTTAGAATGAAATTTCTTTTTGGGTGAGAGGCGAAAAAAAGGTTGGGAACCCCTGAAGTAGAGGGAATGAAGAATTGAAAACAGAGAGCATAAATTAACATGAAATGGAATCGTCTTACTTTGCAAGTTTCATTTCCTTTATTCAAAAATTATTATAAATTATTCAATTCTTTCAAAATGTAAAGATTCGCATGTATAAGGTGTTCAATAAACAAAGCCATTTATTAAGAATGATGTTGAAGGGATTTATGAAATGATGTAATATAATATGTAAAAATTTATTCTAAATATGTGCACTGTGTGTGGTTTGTAGCAATGAAGCTATAGTTAAGCGACATCAAATTTTTGTATCGAATGTCACAACCGTTTGAAATTAATGAAATTTGTAAACGAATTTCCGCTTCATTTTGCGTAGATCGAACACAACA
>JACJUY010001187.1:0-58343 GCA_014220935.1 Platorchestia sp. MABIK | reverse complement strand
GCTGCTCATACGTGGGTGAAAATCCCGCGGGCACCAGACTCGCTGAACGAGGCTTTTTCTGCCCATGGTGTGATACTTCACCCTCGCGACACAGAAAAGGTATCTTGTGCTTTCTGAATGTTCACGCAAAATAACATATTTATTTCCAATCATGTTGAGCTGTACCATTTTGTACAATGGTTTGTGAAATGCTTGATTGCTATTGCCAGGTCGCGTTGACGGTTGCTTTCGGCCGAGCCAGCATTCATTTCAAAAGCGCTTCGAGGGAGAGGAACTGTACCCAACTTTCTTCCGCTCCCGACGTGAGTTAAGAGTTAACGTGGTGCTGTATACAGCGCGAGGTCTACCACGCTATAGCATGAGATCTACCTCAAGCTAGTACTTTAGCGTGAAATTAAGTTACTAATGGATATTACTTATTTCCATATATTTAATTTATCGATATAAACCCAATTTGTACATCTCAAACTGCACCTGGGTAGGCGATTTATGGCGGTAGACCTCACGCTATAGTAGCACCGTTAACGTTTTGCTTGTGATTGCTTACACGGTTAGGACTACAGTCTTTAAATGACATCACTGTCTATATAATATGTATTTCTAGATGAATTTGAAGGTGTAAAATGTTTCCTGCTATTGGCCGATGGTTCAACTCTCAAACTCGATCACTTGAATCATATTCCCTGGAAGAAAAGTAGTCGTTCTCCGCCGGCGTTTGTGGTTTGCATGCAGGTAAGTTAACTGATATTAATAAATCACTGGATCATGTTATCGTACATCGTATTGGGAGTCTATACCGTTGAAAAGATTGCAGTTTGGGCTTTATGCAGTCTTGATTGTTTTCGCGCTGCTTGTCCGTTGCGTTCGAGAAAAAACAACCTGTTTTGGATCTTATCTCTGATCTCATTCTCAAATATGAATGTTAGTTGGGCGCACCTTGGTTCTCATGAACTGCTGTGTTGAAGCAGCATACTAAATTTTTTTTTGCAGTCATTATCAATTTTTTTGGCAGTTAGAAAAAATTTCTGGACAAAATTAGTAAGATTTTAAAAATTCTGTTTTCAGAGTAGAAATTTTGGTACTTGAGATTTAATTACAGAGCGCTTATATCGTATTCGACGCGAGGAAATAGCAAATAGCCGAAAGCTATGTGCTTTACGTTCGCAATAGCTCGTATCTATCCTTGCCTGAGTGGGGAAATTGAGAACAGATACGCAGGGCGAGTTTTTGTTTCTCACTGAAGCCGTGTAATGAAGAGCAAATCTGGCAGATTTATCGACTCGTAAATATGAAGGCGATCATGAAAAAACGCCCCCGACACCCCAGACAGCATCTGTCGAGCGCATTTCCCAATCGTTAGGGGCAACAAATTTGCGTTCAATAGACCTAGTTCAAAATAAAGCAATACGAGCTCTTTAAGCACTTTTTGCGTTATTTTGGATGCCCCTTGGAGTGCTGCGCGATAGATGAGTTCACAACTTTTTTAGCGAAGTAACCCGAAAATATAACTTGATGTAGTATTACAATTGTGGGGTTTCACAAATAAGGAGGGTTTAAATTCGTCAGTGATACACAAGTCACGGATGAGTCGCTTCTTTAATTTGAGAGCGAAAATCGCTCCTCGTTCGAAACTGAGCAAAATATGCAAAGACAACTGTAATTAAAATGCATGTAACTCTTAACCGAGACTTTTCCCGTGCGAGTTTCATTCGTCGTGGAATTTATTATTAAATTAATTAAATTTAACACATCGTTGCTAACCGCTAATTGCAGCTCAATGGAGTTATGTGTTAATTTTTATGAATTTGTTAACGAAAAATTCAAAGCAAATATTCTAGCGAACTCGGAAGCATATTCTATCGAACTAGTGTGAACAACTGTTGGAGCACTTCAAGGCGACAAAACTTGGTTCTCTACAATGAAGTCGTGATGACAGTGTGTAGACGGCCACTGAAATGCGACTTCACCAAGACACTTCTTCTGTGTCGTAGCTGAACTGCGGTCATTACTTTCCATAGAGTTGACCATCTTGGAGCGTACGTGAAACGCGCGCTGAGGCGCATCGTTCCTGAAATCTACTCTACAAACTATCTTTTTAACTTTGTTCCCAAATAGGCAGTTGGTTATTGAAAGGTCTTAAGTAGTTATGCGAATTTGAGTATGTATGCCGATGTAGTGATGGATTGCAGATGCGAGAATGTTTTTCTAGTCGAGGTTCTAAAAGCTGATAATGAAGTATACTAACATGATATCCGTCCCCTCTTTCCAATTGCCGCAGTTTAATGTGAGCCATTATAAATCATATTAATTCTTCGTATTATTATGCTAATGAATAGATTAGGGAAGACAGGATACACATTCCAATGGTTTGTTCTTATGTTAAGGTTTTATCGAACAGAATATTCATGCACCGGCGACTGCCCGATTGTAAAGAAGGTGGTATCTCACATCCAATTCAATTTATTTTCTTCAGTTAGTAAAGCAAGCTTGTAAAGAATACCTAAATTTAGTATTTTGATTTGCAAAATCTTGAAACGTACTTTACGTTTGCGTTAATTTTTTTCAAACCTGGAGCCGCTACTGCATGGTAAAAGAAGCTTATCATGCGGTTAAGCTGTCGTACATTCATTTAACCCAAGGATTTAAAGTATATGCAATTGATTTCGATTGAATTCAAACTTTACATTAAACACTGGCCTGTTAAGACACGTCACGGTAAGTGGGTGTCGAAGACGTTGGAAATTTTAGCCTTCGAACTCCTGTGTTTAACCAGCTAAATCAAAGCGTTAATCTAGAAGTGGTGGTAGCTAGTTTATGCATGCGCCTACCCAATAATTCATTGTTTGTTCAAATACCAGGGTCGGACAATATAATTGGAACCCCTACCGTTTTTGTTGCTATGCTTTCTTACGTTCTTGTCTGGCAAAAGTGCATTGAAACTTTCCACGTGTGCATTTCTGTTCATTATGGACAGTAAATTAGCATAAGTTTCATTTCTATATATATTTACAAAGCTGTGGAGAAAACAAAGCTTGACAGCGTAACCTCCAAATTTTCTTTAGGACAGACAGTAAGAGCTGCCGTCAGACAAAAAATGTAGAGGTAATTTTTTGAGCTCCATAATGCAGATAAACCATGGTGAAATTCGCTTCCTAATGCAAGATCTGTACCCGGGCAACAGATACGTGAAGAATTTTCTAGCTGAGTGAGAACAGCCTAACGAGTATAAGTATGCACGTTTTGCTGAAAAGTCGTTTTGTACATAAAATGTTCATAAAGATGATGTTCTTCGGAAAATTTGATGCATACTGCTGTAATGCAACTGCTGGAAAATTACGGTTAAATTTTGAATTATGGGAATTGGACTGATTCCTACTTCATGGATGAACATTTAGATGGGATCCCTCACTTCTTCTTGGAAGTGTTCATAGGAAGTTGCAGAGGGAAGACCGGAAGAACTTGTGGACAAATTAATAAAAAGAATCAGATGTCGACTTTCCCCCATTTTTTTCCTGCACGGCCTATTCTGTTGAAATCTTAACAGTGTTTTAAGACGAAAGCACGGAAACTATATATATAGCATGCTCACTGACGTACATTGTTGACTAGATAGTAGAGGTTGAGAGATATTTCACGAGGTCACATCCATCGGATATTTTGAACGAGTTCTCTCATGGCAAGTTTCATGTCGAAGATGAGTGAACACTGATGTAGAGCTGCATGTCAAGGAAAGTTTATACGTGCTTGCCAATGAGGGTAATTACCTGTTATAGCCCACCTTTGCTGTGGTAAGGGAGGCTTCAACTGATTTATCTTACATTATCTAACGTAGAATGGCCTTCTTATTCGCCTGATATTTGAACGAGCTAGAATTCTGTAGCATGCTTTTCGGAAAGGTTCGTGATTATTAAACAACTGGAAATATAATTAATGATTCAATACCTCGTATAATTTTTTCGTTTTACTTCGATATTTTTGTGAGTCTAATACTATATGGATATTTTTATTTTAAATTTTTTGTCATTTCCGCTTTACATATTCTAATAATACTGCTAAAAACTGATAACGCGTGGAATGTAAGACATCCGCTTCATTTGATATAACGATATTTTTTGAGGCAACAATTTGCGTAGGAAAACCGTTCCTACTATTTAATTTTTTCATTTGGAAAAATAGCATCATTAGTTTTACTGGACAAAGAATTTGATAAGGTTAGTCGTATTAGAATTCTTCTACGTGCACCTACAATAAATAAAACGAATTGTTCATCTTTTATTTGGTTTCAATCAAAAGCAGGAGTATCCATAATTCATCTGTACAGCAATTAAGGCACTCCTCTCTGGGAGACGGTTGTACTTACTAGCGATGCATGTTGTGCTCGTTTATTTAATAGATGTACGTGCTCAGACGCTCGTAAATGGAGTAGCTTCGCATTTTCTATGCCCTTAATACTGGAGCCTTTTACTGCTAACAAACTTTGAATATTGAGATCTTTAAGATCTGTTGTACTGGGTTGCGGAGGACCGGACCACCCAGCGATCACGGCCGGACGTATTCAGGCTCACCTGTCTGGAAACATCTTCATTTTGAGCACACTTTTGTTGATCGCTCCATTATTATAATCGTGCAGCAGAAATGGTTCTTCGGTATCTTGACGTAACAGAGGGAGTGAGTATATCGCAATCGGAAAAAGTAGAAGAGTTCACCTTTTAAAATATAGTTCTATCAGCTTTATTCATTTGTTATTTTTACCAGAGGAGGTGCACATGCTTAGGTGCAAATACCGCGAGTGCTGGGCTGGGGTCGAACCAGAGTCCTTATTGCCCAAGTATATTGGGTCGTAGAGATCAGTGTTGCACAAGTTTAAAGTCAAGAATAGTAAGCAATTTTAAGGATAGCGAACATTACCTGGATCGTGCCATCACTTATATCTTTGATTATGTATTTATGAAAATTGAGTTTCTAACTATTGGTCGATCAGCAGCATTATCAAAATTCCCTTTGTGTACACCGGCGGCTCACCAACGTGTTTTTAGATGCATGTGCCCCAGAGAGCACGTGTTCACACGAGTGAAGAAACACCGGTTGACGTGACTTACGCTGAGTTGAATTTCTTAACTCCGTAAGAACGCTGTCCTTACGCGGTTGTTCAGGCACTTTTACCTACCTCTCTCAACATACAGGTGACCAGCGCTTTTTTGAGCAAGCTTTAACGATGGTCGGCACCTTTGAAATAAACATTTTTTGCTCAATAACCGTGTGGTCGAAAACGCTTCGTTAAAGAGTTGCCCGAACTTAAAATTTGAAATGTACGTGAAAAAAGACGTATTTTGAAAGTGGTTAGGAAATGCAGTGTAGAAGTTAGGAATGCATATTTATACGAACATAATAAACAGACTAATGGCTTCAATATTATGACTACAAGAAACAGATTTTTAAATTAGGTTACGTTCTAAGAAGAGATGTTTTAAAAGATGCCATAGCAACCCTTTCACATGTCCACCAAGGTTTCCTGATATTACGACCCTAGATATCTTTTTCTGGGGACATTTGAAGCGTTTGGTGTACGAAATAATGATTCATTCCGAAGAAGACATCGTTGGAATTGTTGAAGCATCCACAAGGAGTCGATGAACTCCTGGTGTCTTCAATCGCGTCCGGCCATCATGTGTGTTAGAATGCCTGCATCACAACAGATGGGCGTCATTTCGAACATTCTATGTAAATACGCAGCCTAATTTAAAAATCTGTTTCTTGTAGTCATAATAACTAAGGCTGCTATTTTGTTTCTTGCGCTCATTATAAAAATGCTCTCTTATCTTCCACATTTCATTTCTCTGCCAATCTCAGGGTATGAATTTTTTTTTCTAACACGTTTCAAATTTCAAGTCCTTGTAACGCTTCAACGAAGTATTTTCGATCGCACGGTTATAGAGGGAAAAGTGTTTATTTCATGGTCCCAACTTTTTATTGAAGTTCATTCAACAATGCACCGATCACCATGAATTCGCTCGAGTCTGCAGTTGTACGATACGTTTTAGCATGAGCGAACCTCGGTAATTCCTATTAAAATTAGTCGCAGTTATTCCCAGCTAGTCATAACTTGAATCAAGCACCGTCCCCTCAGCGGGTTGGCGTTGATAGGAATTGCTCTTCAGCTCGTCAAAGGGTTTTGGATGCATAGAACACTAGACCTACGCTGTATGAGGTATGCTGATATCGTTCTTCCTCATCAGTGTAGCTAGATAAATTAGGGCTCCTCACTGGTAACCCTATCTACCCACCACAGAATCAGCACTATGCGCTGCAGGAGTCTCATGAGTATAAGACTTGTTATATTAGGAAATTTTAAAAATCCAATATGCTATAATACATTTCATGTACCAACTTTTTTGGAAATAATACTGGCGCATTAGGTGATACACATAAACGAAAAAAATTATCACTCTTTCATTATATATCTGTCACCATAAGTTTAGCTTTAAATGCCAAATCTACAGAGAACTCAAATTATACAGTATGGTCAACTGTAAGACAATTTGAATTATTTTCTTCTTGAGCTCCAATTTTTCCCAGATGAAAAATTTTGCAGTGGTGACAAAATTTTAGAATCTACTGTGCCACAACGTGTATTTTTAATATTTCAAAATTTAGTCGTATTGCGTTGGCTGCCTATTTCTCTATTCAACCCCCTCAGGGGGATACAAGTATTGTATCTATGGGAATTAGCGCTCCCAGGGGGACAATGTGAAGGCCCGAGCTGAGAGTTAGGAAGGCCTTCTTTTTGTTGAAATAAAATGTTGTTTTTCATGTTAAGGACCAACTTTTTTCGGTTCACTGCTGTCCTGTTTTTCGGTACCTACTACTTTCTTCTTCAACTTTGATCTTGTTTCATAATCTTCTTTCAGAACTTTCTGTTTCTATGCCCTTTCTGCGTAGATTCCGCGTTTCCTTAACTCCATACTAAATGGTGCCTTCCTCCTTCCTCTCTTTGGATCGCATTTGTTGCTGCGGGTAGGGAGGCTGAAACTAACGACTAATCTAATCTTCTCTATTAAATTTTTTCGCAATAACCATTTTGATACAAGAATTGTGTAAATTTTACATTCGTGGTTTCTTTGCCATTCATACTCGTTATGCTCCATTTGGATCAGCGTCTGTACGGATAACGCTCAAATCTGGACAGGTTTCCACCCCATTTTAGCGTGTAAATAGAGTTACTGTCCCTACTTAGAGTGTTTCTTCCACCTACGTGTTATGAAGCTCGGCAACTACGTTTCGTGACATAAACCTTTCGTCAAGTACGTAAGCGCGCATGCAGTAATCTCATGGATTTAGCCCAATATGCTTCCTAATTTTGTTGAGCAGAATATGAGGTGTAGAACAGCTTTACTTTTGTTTTCATTCAAAAATATTTCTAAACGGTTGTTTTCAAAAGTATGTTAAAGGAACTGAGAATAAAAATAAGGAAAAGGAAATAAGGAATTTAATAAGGAATTTAAATAAGGAATTTTTTCCCTATGACAAATCCATTGGAGTTTGAGTCATAATTTTAACATTATTTGTGAAATAATGGCGCAATGCTACTGAACCTAAATAAAAATCGATTTGTGACTTTTGAACATTTCATTAAATTAACTCTTTTCTTTAAAAAACGATCAAATTTGAGAGACAATGAAATAATAATTTCAACAGTATTTTACTGTTACCACATAACGCTCAAAAGAGTCAAACATCTAACAGGATGCGTAGTTGTAAAACTTAATCTAGTTTTTTGTATATTGAACTGGCTTCACCAACCCGTACTTCCTGAAAAATTACATCTGTTGAAATTTGGGAAATTAGATCTGTTGAGGAAACTCAAGTGAGACTCAGCTGGGTGAGTCTATTGTATCTCAATTATAATTGAATGAAGGTCGAGAATTATTCATGATCAGATGTGAGCTGAAAGGCAGGGGCAGATCCGAACTGAAGACGCGCCGGGCGGGATTTTCGTATTTCGGAGCAGAACAGCCAGCAGCAAAGCCAAGTCAACAGAAAAACTTATATGCCGGATGTACCGCTACAGCGATAGGACTTGTCCGAAAAGTTTGCCCTCGGTGATCAATTCATGAATTTGAGTTTTAAACAGTTTGTCACGTTGTTGTACTGCTGACAACCAAAGTTTATTTACTGTAAGTCACGTTACGTACTGGAGGTCGTAGCGAAACCAAGTCGAGAGAAGAGCTTACGCTGCCAGCTGATCAGCTGCTACGACGTAAAATACTTGAAAATCCTACCAGAAGCAAAAAGTCGCATTTCGTTACTAAGTAAAACTGAATTCTTACCACTGTTGATGATCTGTGGCCGAAACTTTTGGAAATTAGGCTCTGTTAGAACATATACCTTAAATGATTGGAGTACAGCTTATCTTGCTCGTTCATTTTTATAACGGTTGCAACGGCTCTCTAGTGAATTTTATGGTTACACTTATTTTAATTATGGACCAGTCTTCTTCTCTAGCATATCTTTACAATAACGCGAGTTGTTAATTAATTCATTTTCTTTTCATTCTTTGGGATAATTTGTTTGATTGTTCCATGTAGATTAACCGACTTATACATTTCTGTCGCTCCTCGCTTCTCGTTCTCCCTGTGCTTTTTAACAACCATAAATTTATTTGTTGATTTCGCCTTTCGTAAATTTAAACTAATGTTTCATTGATTTTTTTTCTTTGTGACATCATTCTTTCCCAAAACGGATGTGGTTATGTATGAAATGCACAGTGCTTCTCTTCATCCACCCACTACTGACAGCCAATGATTTCACATTCACCACAGAAAATCCCAGTGCGTATGGTCGAGGACTCACCGTATAGTTACGTGGAATATCTGAGGTATTAGACTGTGTATTGAAAACATTTTACCAGTTGCTTGTCCTAATGTCACTGTAACGCCTACTTCGTTCTTCCATCATTCATAGCCTCAAGTACTTATTGCAGGAGTCGAGACGTACTTCAGATTGATAACACTCTAGTTGGAGTCCTGTCGTTTCGATTTCCTCTCAGTATCTGCATGATTATAACATGCGAGTTGTAGCCGAGATTACGGCTCCGTTAACCATTTGATGGCAGTATCCAATAATCTAATGTTAACAATTCAATCACGTTTCCGGTATTTCTACCCGTGTTAAAGAAAGGTTTGACTCAAATTCAGCTATGACAATTTGATCGCAACGTGCGCTACCGGTGGAACACGGAGGATATTTTCATAAAGCTTCTGACCGACCAGTAGTCACAAACTAAATTTTTATATCCATGTACATTATCAAACTTGAATGAAGGCACAATTCAGTTAATGTTTACTATTTTCAAAATTGCACACCACAATTTGCTTTAAATTTTAATTTAATATTGAACTTCAATTCAACCAGTTGCAGTCAGAGCATTAAATATGGTATTTTAAATTTTCAAGTTTCGGTTCCAGGATGCTTGGCCGAAACCACTGCCAAGTTCTTGATACCACCGCTAATTTTTTATCTCAGCCTTCACGGATGCAAACTGCGACAGCAGGAGGCTTGGTTTCGAACTGGGGCATAATGCCGTCTCACTGGCCGTGCACTCGGCATGCCAGCGGATGGCATTCGCATTCAGATTCGACATGACGTTGAAGTACGCCCCTTCAGAAGTGCTTCTAAAATTGGCCTCTAAGAAATAATTTTAAATTCTAAAGCCCTGTGCGATAGCGCCATAACGCGCTCCAAACGTCCTGCTCAGTCTGATGAGGACACATCACAGAAGTGAAGTTTACGATCGTTTTGTTTGGTATTAGCACTCATGAATATTGCATGGAGCCCTTGCAATAGCTTCGTTGCAGCGCGCACATGCTCTGCCGTGGTGCAGCAAGTTAGCAACGGTTCTGTGAATGGGTTAGAAGAATGCGAAGCTTAAATCACAAAAGAAAAATTTGTGCTATTAACGTCTCTGTTAGAGACGGCTCGTCTGAGCAAGTTTTGCGCCGTATCAAGTTCTTTGTATGTTCACAGGGCATAGAAAATGGTTGACCAGAAGTGTTGGTTCAAGTCTTACATTCATGATTTGATGAAATGATATGAAATTATTATAAGACACGTCCATTTTTGTATCTAGCATAAGTATTTTCAGAAGATTTATGAGGCTAAGTTGAAGAATTGAGTGAGAAACCTTGAAGTTGCGACTCAGTAATTTCAGAAAATGAACGGTTAAGCAATGATGAGCTCTATAATTTATAAACTGGGTTGTTACGGATGTCAATACGGAATTTTACTGATGACTTATGTTTCATTTGAGTCATCTTTATTCAGGACGGCGATTAGCGATATTACAATAGCTAAAAATTCCTCAATGCTTGATTAATACAAACTTAAGCAATCCAAAAACACAAATATTCCCTTAATAGTTTTTCGGAAAGTTACAGCGAGACATTTTTCTTATGATTCTCGGGCGAAAGAAAATGATGCTACCTTTCTCTGCCCTCGTCAGCATGAATTGGAGACTGTGCATCAGATTGAAATCCTTTTTTTCTCACTTTGAATTCCTTACTCGAAAAATCTCAGATTAGTTGTTAGGTGCGAGTGTTACTTTTCCTCTTCTTCGTGACACTTGTGCGATAGGCAGACCAAACATTTGCTCTAGGCTTTCTTAAGCTGCCTGAAGTCATGGTTTGTCAAAAAAATCTCAAACGCGAAACAACTCAATGCATTATTTTCGGATCCAAAAATACAATTAAAAATTGACCATATCTGACTTTAATGCAAGGAAAAGATTAGATCGAACCATTAGGAAAAGTGAAAAATTCAAGTATATGGCTCCATCAAAATATGTCGCAAAATTTACTTGGAGAAAACTAGCTACAAATAGTTAACGAAACATTTTTCTTCTTCCTAGTAAAAAAACTATGCTAGACTTAAAATTTAGGTCATTAGGCATTCATGCCTTAGTGTTACCGCCTCTTGAAAATTGAAGCATAGTTTGGGGAGACATACCTCAACGTAGTCAAAGAGAGTTGAGTAAATATTTAAAATTTGTGGCCAAGGTTATGTGCAAAGGAAAATTCAAGAGGACTGATTGTATAGAAACTTGACTGGACCGCAACTTGAGAAAGATATCTCTTGTGCGGTGCTGCAACTATTGTATCTATGAGAATCAGCACTTCCTAGATGAAGATACGAAGTCCCGAGTTGAAAGTTGGTTGGGTCTTACTTATTGAAATAGAATAATTTTTGTTTTATAGTAGACCAACATTTCCACTTCACTGTTGTCCTCTTTTGAGCACCTATTACTCGTAACTTCAGCCTTCATATTGTAGCATAAACTTCTTTTGATCTTACTGTTTCTATGCGCAGGGTATGGGGACACACCTTGTGAGTAGATTCCTCGTTCATTTAATTCCACTTTAAAAGTTACCTTCCTCCTTCCTGTCTAGCAGAACCCTTCTGTTGTAAATAGGGAAGCTCGAACTATAGCTCAAAATTTAATCTTTTCCTCACTTGTTTAGCGTCCAATTTATATTCTCCTGTTTATATTTCCTTCACCGCAAGCGCTACTATTCTTACCACCCACTGGAACAAACCTGAAGTCAAACACGAGATACGATATTTCATCTAACTTCGGGGAAAATACTCTTTCAATGTCAAGTGCTTTCCTGAGGAATGAACTTCTACAGAACATGTAGAAAATGCCTCAAACAACGAGAGAATTCAAGGCCAAAATAGAACTCTATTTTTCGTCTCAACAGTAATTCCATGCTGCAATACATATTCAAACAGTAGTTACGAAATACCTTTTTTCATTGCTTTTCATTTGCTAACATTCTATCCAAATTTTTGCTAATATTCGTGCGCGATGTTATTTCTTGTATAGAAAGTACGTACTATGTGTACTCGTATAGGTACGGGAGTTAGTGCAGAATTGCTAAATCAGAGGCTTTAATTATTATTTTAAATGCTACATTTTTTTGCATCAAGAAGCAAATAGTTGCTTTAAATACTATTTCGCTACATTGCTATCACCTAGCTCATGTGTCATTATAAATATATCTGAAATGAAAAGTGATTAAGAAACTTATTACGAAAGGTGTTCTAAGATTTCTACTTGGACTACCTGTTTTTCAATCTTTGAAACCTTCGAAAATCACTCATTTTCTATTTTTTTTAATTCACAATCTCTGTTCTTCAAACGCGCCACAGGTGATCGATTTATGAAATCAAATGAAACCACTTGATTGCAGAATGCTTTTGCATATTTTGAGAGCTGCAATTATCTGACGGTATGCAATTAGCAAGCATTAAATTGCAAATAAACACCGTTAGTGAATGGTTAATGGTTTTTGATAGGCTGGCTTATCTGCGCAAATATTTATTTCATTGTTTTATTCATGTTGCGAAATGTTTCGGTCAGCTTTGAGTGACAACCCTTACTCGTTTCTGACTCTCGGGCATTTTTTGTGCCAATGTCATTTATGTGAGAAAAAATGATAGTTTGTTGGGTAGTGAAGCAATGTCTTTGAGATAATGACAAGGTACTTTTTGGAATGTGTGCACAAACAGAAAGCTTGAAATTTCTCTCTTGTCGACTGTTTGGTTTTTAAATGTAGAATTATTTACTTCTACCCATTATATTTCAACCATGTCATCATCAAATTGCATAAGCCTTCGCTCATGCGAATATAAATGTAAGTGGAGACCGTCCTCCAAAGCTTTCTTCATTAATGTGTCACTGCCATCTTTTTTCATTCGTATTTCCTCATCAAACTTAAAATAACTTACTAAGGAAACCCATTTCAAGTTTTTCTCTCCGGATTTTGTCCAACCATAAATATGGCTATAGTGACACTCATGCATATTTACCAACTAGAGATCTTCATGTTAAGACATTTGAAAAACCAGTGTTGAATATTTTATGCATCAACGTCATTGAAAATAGACTGTTTTTCCTTCTTTTATTTTATACTCTCCGTCTTTTCTTCTATTCGAGACACTGACAAGCTTCTTCTGCCAGATCTGCCAACCGGAGTCCTCAATTTTCGCACCGTATGGTGCCGCAGTGAGTAAATCTTACAAGAATTTACTGCCAACTTCGCCTCATACACGAAGGCCTTCGCTTTCTGAATACTTAATTCAAGCACTATATACTGACGATTATCCATGCGTGTTATCATATTATGCATGCGTGCTGCGATGTTCTGCACGAGTGCCATGTTTTTAGGAAATGTGTCTCGTTGGAAAACTTTAATGTTGAACATAGGAATTGTAAAATCGCGATGCAGGTTTTTGATGCAATGTGCACTGTGCTTCTGCTCAAGGAACATCGAAAATGGGGGCAGCATAAGCTTGATGTTGATTATAATCACGTGTTCAGCCCATGGATAAAGACGTCTTAGGCTTGGCGCAGGAGCCTTGGCATTTAGCGCTCGTACACGGCTGCCGCTCTCGGAAGCTCGCGTCCCAGTCAGTTTTTAGGTTTCTGCTGATCATTCTTCGCTTGCCAGTTTCTTTGGAGCACATCTGCATAAAAAAATAATTTTTAAATGAAAATTGTTGTCAAGGTGCAAATGAAAGCTGCAATTTATTTTTGCATGTGCTGCTGTAAGATTAAAAGAAGGATGCGTAATTCCAATCAATCAAGCCTGATACATATCACCTTGTACATTAGTTTTTAAAATGCCAAATAACTAGCATCGGGACGCAATCACGGTGTTACCCCTGGTCAAGCCAGTACCCACTTGCGACATCTGGGTGGAGTGAGGAATTGTGGCTGAGTTCTCTCTTTTCCCAACGGGGAGAATCACTGGCGGCACTGCCGGGATTCGTACTGCCGACACCTTGCAGTGAAGGGTGCGTTCTTAACAATTCGGCCACGGAAAAATCAATAAGAAAGGACAAGTTTCCTGAAATAACGCGGTTGAGAGGGAGGAGTAGTATGATAATTCAGACCAAACAAAGGTTTCAATTTCTTTTTCTTATGTCACCTCCAAATATCACCAATAATTGAAAATATTTACAAAGAATTGACTATATCACCATTCCAGGTTAGTAAAGGTTAAATTCATTAAACAATGCTGTCCACACCTTATTTCTGCGCCCGTCAAGGGATTAAGCTATTTTATCTATGCATGAGGGTGACCGCTGCCAGAGAGAAGATATATATGAATTCTAGAGCTAAAAGTTACGTAGGCCGTTTTTTTTGGAGAAATAGAAGTTTTTTATCTGATTGCGGGCCATCTTTTTCGATTAACTGCTGTCCTTTTCTCAGTATCTATAACTTTTTTTAACTTTTATCTTGTTTCATAAACTTCTTTTTAGCTTGTTATTTCTATGCGCAGAGCGTGGGGGTATACCTCGTGCATGGACTCCCTGTTCCCTTAATTCCATACTAAATGATTCCTTCCTCTTTTCTCTCATGGGAACCCAAAGTTTTGGTTGAGAGTCCTAAACTAATTTATGACACTGTTGAACAATATTTTTGTCTGATGTCTGGAATATTGCCATAACTGCTGGAATGATTTTGCTAGGGGATTTCGAAAATGCCTTCAATTTTTCTGCAAATTGTTTTTCTGTATCACTATCCATATCTCTATTTTGTTTTCATTAAAGGCTGAGGATGAGCGCAATGATTATTTCATCAGCAATCAGAGTTTATGTTTATGATTTTACAGTAGAATTAAACAAGCTGAACGCCTTTATAGCTTCACAGACCTTGTTCTTAACTTGGTAGCCCCTTTTGATAATATTGACGTAAACTGGAGCAGTGAAGTGCATTTTCGTTCAGCCATTTTGATCATTTTCCACAAAATCTCGAAGATGTTAGCGATGAACGAGGCAGACGATTCTACGAGTACCACGATTCGAGGAGATGGAAACCCGGTTGGGATGCTGTGATGAAAGCAGACTTTTACTGGGGTTTAAATTAAGAAATTCCTTCAGCTCATCATCATTCACGGTGCTCAAAGAAGTGTTACTTTGTTGCTTAATTTTTTAGGAAAATTCTTTACCTCTGAGCAAAATTTATTTAGAATTTTGATTTATTATTTTCGTTGGTTTGTGTTGAGCTCTTCTATGGCTTTATTTTATACATTTATATTTTGGAATGAAAAACTTCAGTGATGAAGAAGTCTTGTTTAATTATGCTAAACTCACTAATATCAACTTGTGTTTGCTGTTTGAAAAATAATAATTTACCTATCCTTGGCATTTGGAGGTAAAATAGACGCAATGATGGCTAGATAACTTGACCTGATGGAGGAAAACTGGTTATTTTTTAAATCAGCCTATAAAATTACTTCAGAATTCATTGAATATACCAGACACCAAACAAAAAAAATTTTCACCAAGTGTAATGAATTCTAACCAACCAATCTGATTTCTGCGGAGGAGAGTGCTTTATTTCTTAAATGTCCTGTGAAGACAATTTTAATGACCAGAACGCCAAATGCAGTTGCCGCGAGGTGGCTAAGGAAAACCTCTTTCATGTTCGAACTCAGAAAATCGATCACTGCCTCTCAGATCAAGTCACGAAACACCAGCAATAATGAGGAGCCGCGCATGGCTCATCCTGCGCTACTTGCTAGGCCGAGTTTTAGTAGATGAAATTTACTCACGCATTATAGGTACGGACCAATGTTGTCTGGTTAATTATTCTTATCCGCTTGTAATGTGCTTCATATCACAGCTTTATGGTCAGTGATGAAGATTTCGTACTGCTACCACAATGATTCCGCTAAATTAATTATCCATAAATGCTTGGTTCAGTGATTTTACAAAACGTAGTTTTGGTTAATTCTCATGAAAAAGATCATTGTTAAAAATGTATTAAAACTCTTGACAGAAGCGAAGACCGCAAACTGATATATGGAGTGTGTCCAATTGTTGAAAATGACAATGGTCTCCAAGCTGGTGTCTCAACATCATTTTTATCTTGTCCGATTCTTGTTGCAGAATACTTCACAATCAATGACAACTAAAACTGCTGAAAATTCGTTAGCGAATAAAACATTCCAGTAAAAGTACATGAAAACCAGTTTCTCAACATTGAGGAAACAAAAATGTCATTTCTTTCTCGAATAATGCCCCCTTCCTCTGGAATGATAAGGTCAATACCAAACACTGAGTGCTTCGCCAGATCGAGAACTCCTTGAGTTGCTAGACGCACTCTACGTTCTAAGGCCAACGGATGAGCCGACAAATACCCACAGTTCTATGTGAAAAGCTTTATTTTGGGGTGATTGTAATGAACCATTTCGGTTTGAGAACGCGAAGAGTACGAGAAAACGGTCGTCAAGGAAGAGTAAGAGCTGTGAGGACTCCCTCGGCTTCTGACTCTGTTTAGGAGACCGCAGCATGCATGGTTCTGTGCTAAATTTCGAGGCGTATCTCATAAACTGGAGTGGAGGGGCCTTACTCGCCTGCCGTGAGCATTCCACACCTCCACCTCACATGCTTCCTCATGGATAACATCCTCTAATGCAATTTCCTCATTATTGAAGCGTAAACGCCAGCCGTGATAAACAAGATTCAAGCTTTCGACATAGACGAAGATGGTGCTGACGTTATTAATGCTGCACACCGTGATACAGAATGCGTTAGTAGGACACGTTCATAACAGTGCTTATTAACACTCAAAATTTCCCTTCCTCAAAAGATTCTTAAAATTTCCCTTCCTAAGGATGGTTAACGTTTTACCCAGATGTAGTTTTCGGTACTATTGCATTCTTTCATTAAGATCTTTATTCCAGCAGGATCACAAATGATCAAGTTTCACATAGAGTTCGTTTTAATTTCTGAAGAGAGCCTACCGGAATTTAATTTCGCAGAAATAAACACGGGTGAATTCCAAAATGTTTATCTTAACTTCTGTTTGGAATATCTACCAAATTTTTATGCTTTTTAAAAACTACTGAATTAATTTGCTTGCTATTTATAGGATATTATCATAAACAACATTGCATACCCTCGATCTGCCCGTGGTTTACCTATAGTCATAGCACTAACTATGAACTTGATTTTACCTTCAACTTTAACCTTATAACTTTAATAAAAGTAACGAAATCATTTGTTGCTTGAATGAGCCTAAACTGACCAATTATATGAATCGATCTATCAGCCCATCTGTTCGTTTTAAATTTTTTGTGCTTAAGTTGGACGAGCTTTGGAGCATTTTAAGCACTGTTTATAACATTCGAAGGTTCTTTTTCCATGACCAATTAGCATCATGATGTGGCATTACTCCTTAGAAACGAGTAATAAGTCTGTAAGCTGAAATCATTCACTCCCAGGTGCTCATTTTCAACGCAGCTGTTCACTCTGAGATCATTTTGGCGTCGTTCGTAGGTAATTTGATACATGCTAAGTCTATTTCATTTAGAAAAATGAAATTATAACGCGTTCCAAACTCTTTACTGCTTCATTGATATTGAATGTTGAGCTAAAGTTAATTTCCGATTATTATGACCGAAAAACATTATAAGTAAGACAACTATACAAAACACAAAACATTACCGTATAACGGTAAAGTTCTGCCTTAATTTGTTCGGATTAAGTTTTGTTTGAGACACAAAATATAATCAGTTGTGAAGGGACAAATAAAATTCAATTTATTCCATCACGTCCACACTATTATACAACCTTATGAATCTTAAATACACTACATAGTGTTTGGAAAGTCACTGTTTACGAGTGATCCTTGAACAGACGTTTTGATGCAAGGCGTACAATGAGCCAATGTGAATAATTACAGGCGTTGTTGAGAGTGACCTCCCTCTGTGAAGGCTTAATTGGCGCCTTATTTTGTTCGCAGACATCACCATGAGGTGCTCGCTAGAAGTGCACAGTCCATTTCCCGAGCTCTATTGTTTTCTTAATGAAGTATATATGCTGAATCTCGCTCTCTGGTCGGCTATCTCTTCAAGCCGAAGGTTCATTGTTTAAGAACTATGGACTGTTCCGATATACTTAGAAGCAAAATCCTAATCAAAAATATCAATGAAGTGAAGGAAAAATTCGGCATAATATTATGTTATTGTAGTTTTTAGAGTGATGTTAACAAACTGATATAAATTCTAAGCAGATTGTGCTAGAATCGTCTTCGAAGTAATTTTACAGGAGTAATCTGACGGACAGCCATAAAACAGTCGATTTGATGGGCCAGAAACATCTTCTATTTAAGACAGCAAATCTTTTTTATTAGTAACGGCTTAGGATGCTCAGAAACATGATACGTAAATTGGATTGGTCTTGAATTTCAGGAGGTGTGCATTTTTCATGGGAGGAGTGATAGTTACTGTACATACACAGTGGAAACACTTCGGAGGGAAAAGGTATTGTATGATACCGCATCAAAAAAAATTTAAGAACAGCGGGTTGATTATTCCATTATCACAACAAAGACATGACAAGTTAAACACTTGACCACTGGCAACTTTACGCGGTTGCCAGATTGGGAGTGCTTACATTTACGAGGAAAATGATGAAAGTTTGTTCTGGGCCAGAAAAACACGTAGCGTAACCGAGCAGAATTAGAAGAACTTATGCTTATAGTGTTCAGCAACGACTTCGTAAATTGCTTGATAATTTGTGTTCAGTTTATAGCTTGCTGAATGCCACACAAACAATGATCCATTGTTCTGTCATGTGAAGGAAATGGTAAGCGGTATTTTTCCGCTAAAACTAGGAAATGCGTGAACCATCCAGTCGACGCTTCTTTCTTTCAGTCTTTCTACAAATGTATGACTTCTGTGTGGTTGCGTGCAGTGTTACATGCGTGGTTGTCAGTAGTATTCACTCTTCACACAGCGTACTCGTTCAGAAATCAATCCGATTAAATCTGAGTAAATTTAAGCAATTTTTGTTATGTTAAATGATGATAGTAATTCGACTACAAAGCATAATATATCCAACTAAATTTACCTCCCGCTGAGTATTACAGATGATCCTCTTGTTTTTATCGTATTTCATGCCAGTCAGCTGCAGCAAGAAATGTGATTAGGGGTTCCTTAGGGTAGATAAGTCAAATTTGTTATGAAGAAGAGATGGTCATTGCTTTGGGCCTTACATCCATGGGTGGCGACATTGCCTGATGCTGTACTCCAAATTATTTTAAGAGACGCAATCGTTAAGATTTCTGTTAGGTTATGGCTGAAAAAATTCCCATTAGATTTCACTTGTTACGTTATCGCACAGCACTGAAGACGACTGTACTTGGGAATGTTTTTACGAAGGCCAGCTTAGTAATGGGATCGAAAGCCTCTTTCTACTCTTAGTATTCTCGTTTACACTGGAAATAAAACTTATTTCCCTGAATCTTCCCAGAAAACGAGGACTTTTCATTTCATGTTTTGGAATTCATCATTCGAAACTGTTTAAGAAATTAATAATGATTTTTAAAGAATTTCATTTTTGCAAGCCCTTTAATGGGGCACATGGATATTTGTAATAGGTTTAGGTTAGTTACGTTTGTCCATCCTATGCCGTGAGGACTGGTGCCCCATGGAAATATACGGTTAAGTTGCATCAGCTATAGATTCAGAACTTCTATTTTTCGTGCCCACTTGGCTTCTCTCAGTTTTAATGCCTTTTTCGCTTTCGCTTTTTTTCTTTCCTTTCCTTTCCTTCCAAACTCACTGTTTCTCTGCTCAGGGTGTCAGGAGAGGAGCCATACCTTGTGCATAGATTCCCGTTTTATTTAGTTCGTATTGAATACTCACTTCTCTTCACTTTATTGAGATCTCCTTTTTTGTTGATAAAAAGTCTTAAACTAATTCAAGTAGTATAATAAAAATGATGGCATATTCCCCAAATCTCTTAAACTTATTTCATATTCAATTATGCTATTTCAGTGTAATACGATATTCACTTTTATATAAGTAAGCAGAAAGAAAGCAATGTATTCTCATCTTTAACATTCGCCTGAGTTGGAGAATATGTGCAAAGTAATAAAGTTAATTGAATTTGCGCGCTTCTGCGCACCAATATTTAATGCGAGAACAAGCTTCTCACAACCATGCCCATGCGATGATTATCAACTTTAAGATGCCATAAATATATATCAGCTCAAGGTTGCTTAGCTTTATTTAAACTTGCTTAAATCATTCTCTCTCTATCTCAGTCTCTCTCTCTTATATTGCATGTAGGCAGCGATTGTCCAGTTACCGGCGGGGCCGTGGAGCGACACTGCGGGTGTGGCCTACACATTCACCGCCAGGTGGTCACTGCCTCCACTGAATCTTGTGTAGCTTTGCGAAATTTTTTATTAAATTTAACAAATTTACTGCGATGGGTTAAACTCAAGTTCAGTATTTAACTCAAATTTAAATTCAAAAGTTGTTTAAAATTTTATAAATGCCAAACATTAACTGGGTCTATCATATACAATTAATTTTAACAGGTTGTTAACACTTTTTCAAACGACCCATCGATAGGTCATTACCCGGCAGGAAAAACTTGAGCACGACCCACCGATGGGTCATATCGCAGTCAATGTCTTAAATGTTGCTATTGAATTTAGGTCGGCCAATTTCCCCCACACTTCATCGAAAATCTTGAGGAAAGCTTATGTCACTGCCTCGTTTAAATCTTGTGTAGCTTTACAAAACTTTGATTGAATTTAAATGTTGGTGCTGAATTTAGGTCGGTAAATTTATCTCGCACTTTATCATCAAAAGACTTGGGGAAACGTTGTGCCCTTTTAGTGCGACGAAATTTATCTTACATGAGTTCATTAGAGTTCTTCATTTATTGCAGTTTGATTTCTCAAAACAAACCATAAATTCATGAAGCGTTTGTAATCGTGGAGACTCAAGAAATTGTGACGAACGGTGAGTTGAAAACTCAGGCTGTAGCTTTAGCACCAGTACTGTTGTGTAACCAGCACTCAATTTGTTATTAACATTCAGGCTTAGGAATGGGTATTTCGGCATCAAGTAGCAATTTAGCCCTCACTTCACAGAGGCGATCATATGAATAGGAATATTTGAATATTTTGAAAAAGAGAATTATTTTAATTGCATACATTTTGATTAAGAGTGAAATTTTCCAGAATTCATTGAGTTCGTAAGAAAAGTCAAACGGAAAAAAGAAATAAAAGTGAAATAAAAGTTATATTTCCTCAGCTATCTTTCCGCAATGGTGTGGCTTGTTTTACATTTTAGTTGAACGGTCGCGCACTTACTTAAATGTCATATTTTGTCGTCTAGTTACCTACCACTTGCGCTCATAAAAACTCAGATGAGAAGCGTAATGAGGCGGCTGCTGCTGCTCAGTGACCTACATTCGCAGCCTTCATCCGGGGCCTTCAAGATGATAATGTTCAGAATGTGTTCTTAATAGGTGCTCTCTAAAGTCTGGTGCTTAACGAGGGTCCCGAGCTGCATCATGAATGCAGACATTTGCAAACTGAGCTCTTACTATATTTCATAAAAGGTGCGACAGTCCGCGAATTGCCCGCAAAATTGGGCTGCTCAGCGGCGGGCTGTGAGCGTCTTGAGCTTAGGGCCGGATTTTAAAATAATTTCTTGTCTTAGCGGGACAGCTGGCTGCTAAAGTTCTTCTGTTGGCTTGGCAACGCTACAAGCCGTTTTTCTGGCTAAAATCTGCAAATATTATCTGAAAAAACTCATACTTCAGAATTTTAGTAAGAAAAACTGCACGTTAAATCGACAGAAGAACTCTTACTACCGGGTGTGCCACCTCCATGACGTGAATTGGTTAAAAATTATGTTCAAGTTGTTTAAAGTGAATGTTGAATAGAAGATCTGGTCATAAGGCAACTTCTAGCACAAGTTAATTGGTGTTTCTGCTTGTCGTGTAGCTCTGCTGCTTCGCTCGAACGAATTAGCCTGACTGAATTCGTGTGTGGACTAAAAATTCGCGATGAGGAAATGCGTTTGAGAGAGTTCTGAATTTTGACTGGCGATGAAATTATGACTGACGTCAACTGCCTAGGTAATTTTCATTGCACATTTTCTGTATCAATATCGTGGAATCATCGTGTGCTCTTCACAAACACTCATTTCACAGAAACTTTTGTAAACACACGTCAGACTTTCAGCAAAGTTGCATATACGTTCTCTTTGCAGCTAAAATACACTCGAAACTAAATTTTGAGTTCTATCTGTTAGAGCGCATTTAAATTTGAGCTGCCGAAAGCCTAACATCATTCGTTTGATGCTATTTTCATTCTAATTTATCATGTTCTAAGAAAAATTTTGTTTTATATTGTTGTCTCAACTTTGATGTAGTACTGGCATAATCATCCTATGATTCGTTGCATTACTTTTTCGAACATATCATTTAAATGATGCACTCTCAAAATTCATTGGTTGGCGTAACTCTCAACAATGCTAATCGACCAAACTGGGCTCACTTATCTTACGGATCCTCTTATGAATTGGAAAGTTGAGTGTGATGTGCACTATATAAACTGAAGGTGTCTGGCTTACATTCCAGCGTCACTATCATGCTTCGAAATTTATGAGTCGAAAAACTTGACGTAAATTCAGAATTAATTGAGCATGTTTTCAAGGGATTGGTTTTCGAAACCGCCTTTGGAGTAAGCTTTCTAACCTGATGTCTTGCGGGTATTGCATTTGCCTCCCATGCGTCGGAGACCCTCGGGGATGTAGGAGACTTTGGTTATGCCTGCAACGTATAAGGAGCGGGAGGATATCGCTGCTTTTGATTAGGCTGTACGCTGGCTGGGCCTCATTTCTGGGCAGTCACCTTCACTCACCAAGGCCGTACTCCCTCTTATCTGGATCGAACTTAGATAGCCACACCGTCGAATTCATTAGTCAGCGCTCATGGTCTTCTTTCAGTTCAAATGCTAGGTTACTGCTTCACTTCCTACGTAAACTATTCGAACTATGTATTCGTATTAAGTTTTCGCTAGTAGTGTTGGAAATGTGTTTCTTTAATAACGTAGTTACTTTCGTATAAGATTGGATAAATTTTCATTAAAACAGTGTTCTATTTCTAAATTCTGAATGGTAGATTATGTCACCCTTCCAAGATACTGATTGACAAAGTACCACGTCCAAATGGTTACAAATTTAAATAGGGATGTTTTAGCAATAGAAAAGGAGGCTTCATGTACTCAGAAGTCAAAGCTCCTTTTTGCACATCAGACTACATTCTTGAGAATTGATCATCCAGACGACACTCGAACCCACCCCGCCCGCTGTCTGTCGCTACCTTGCGGTCTTCAACAGGTTTCACAGTAGCGTGAGCCGAGTGGCGTGCAAGGATCTCTTTTAAGTCCGAAGTTGGTTTCCATCACACTTCCGTGTATTTTTATTAAAAAAGTACCGCTGAAGGCGAGTTCACTGCAGCACGATTTGTCGACCAGGCCAATAATTTGCAGACACGTGCCTTGGAGTAACGCCTCTTCTAAACAAAATCTGGCCTCCAACAGAGGGGCTGTGCCACTTTTTGCGTCCGTAACCTTTTTTGCGCCGTCTGGCCCTTCAATGTTTGGGCAAACGAACGTAAGGTTTCATGAACTCAAAATTGATTCTTGCAAACAATTAATAAAATAACTTGAGAATTATGCTCAAAATTTGGAAGTTAAGTGAAAGAAATATCCGAATCTGGGTCTCCCTTATAGAGTGAGAAGACGATTAAGTCCTAACAACGGCACCAGAAATAGTTACGACACTTATCTGGTAGCAAGTAAAAAAGCGGACCTTGCCGCTTTGTGTTGGGAGCTCGGCAAAGAAGGTAATTAGACTGATACCCTAGCGAGTATTCGTTCTCGGTGCATGCATGCGCCAAACTCAAACGCGTGTGTGAGACCATGAGAGTCTCACACACGTGGACTCTAACGCGTGGACAGGCCATGAGACCTGCCGGGTTGATCCATTCCCTGCCGCGGTGCCGAGAGTTAGTGTCCATGCTGATGGCGGTATAGGGCGGTGGTATTCATTGCGCGGCACCTCACTAAAAATTCAAATCGGACACCTGACTCAATTCACGGCTCTCGAAAAATATTTAAATTAATTAATTAATATATATATGTTACATATAACACGCTAACTTGCAGTAGCTGCGGCTTTTTCAATCAATGCGTTTAAGTAGCTCTCTTGCAAAAATTAGTGAATAACACTGATATAGGGGCAAATCCAGCCGACGGCGCAGGGTGAATGATCGTCGCGTTGTGGTGGGTCATGAGAAAAATAAAAATGGAAATAAGTTCGCCACATTCTCTACCTTTTGTTACTTAGGTACATTATCATTGCGTAAGCCTTCAGAGTAGTTGCTGTCGAGGTTTCCTCATTTCAGTCTGTCCAAATGAGATAGAAACGAAATGATTGAGCGCTCCATAGTTTTGGCCATAGTTATCATTTGCAGATAAAATTCGAAATGTTCATTATTATTCGAAAATCCATGCTCTGCGTATTGATTTTATTTCATCGAGCGGCGTTTTATTACATTTTTTGTTTTGGCAAGATTGCCAAATATTTGGAGCAGAAGCAGCAAGTGTAAACCCTCTAGTGCCAACAGTTGTGCCCTGCGCCGCTCGCTGGAGCACAACCGCAACACTAAATAGTTCAGGCAAGTGCACTAGCATGTTATGTATCATAGTTAATTTAGCCCTGGCCATATTCGCGTGTACTTGATTATTAGGGAGAATTATTGAAATGTTCAATTTATACCGCACACAATTTCTGCCACATTTACTACAGAAAAGTATTTAGTGTCAGGAATGAAAATTATTGAGTTATGGTTGTATTTGTTGCAAATGAATGAATTGATAGAAGAGCATTCATTGTTAAAAATATTATAATGTTGGTCAACACTCCTTTCCACAATTTGGGTTTAATTGTGAAGAAAGTGGTTTTATTTGTGGGTGTTTGACGCCTTTAAGTAACGAGACTGGGTGTGTTCTTAATGCTTGAATTATAACACACCGCTGATATAAAACGCCCGCTATACTTCCGTCTTTGACAACAGCGGGACTGACGAATACGTTTTTTTTTAGGGCAATGTGGCAATGGATCCCCTGTCTATTGCTCCCGGACACCTGCTGGCGTATAGGACTATATTGTCCCCTCCGGACACCTGCCCTCGTAGGACTGTTGTCCCTCCGGACACCTGCCCTCGTAGGACTGTTGTCCCCTCTGGACATCTGCCGTCGTAGGACTACTGCTCAAACAGCTCCCAATTACATCGAGTAATTCAAAAAATGGCATTTAACTTCGTACTGTGTATTATAAGTAGTTAATAAAATATTTGCATCATTCTAAATTCTGAGGCTCTAGTACTGAATGTTTTAAAGCCGTAATGAAAAGCCTAAACGACTTCAGTGAATAAAAAACAGAATTGTAATATTAAGATGCAAAAATTTTAAATGGACTGATTTGGTTTTAATTTTTTTAGATTAAGTTACGTCATTTAGGGCGCAAACTTGAGATGAAAGATTCATAGGCAAGTGTCTTACGGTGGTGAATGTCCAGAGGTAATTGTCCTACAGGAGCAGCTTTAAATAACTCATTCAATTTTTTACACATAACAGGAGCAGCTGTCCAAGATGCAGCTGCCCTCAGGCAACGACCGTAAAACAATAAAATAAGGCAATTTTTACGGATTGATGCTCATGAACTTTGACGAAAGATGAAACTTCGCATTTTTTTTGCAAAGAGAATGATAAAATTTGAACTCCGTCCTCACAAGCGGTCGTTGCTCTACGTCAGTGTAATTCACTAATTTTTGCGAGAGAGCCACTTCGGTTAAACACATTTATTGAGAAAGCCACATCTACTGCAAGTTAGCGTAAATGATTTAAATTATGTATTAATTTATAAATTTTTCGAGAGCTGTGAATTGAGTCATTGCGAGCTGCCAGCGGCTCGCGAGCCGCGCAATGAATATCACTGCTCTAAGTCAAATATTTACATATACAGTAGTTAGCAGCCGCAGCTTTGGCATGAGGCAACCTCATGTCCCGCACCTCAAGTCGATACGTCAGCGTGAAATGACGATCTCGATCTTTTGTTAAAATCTTCATGTTGTTCACTTCGTGCTCTGTGTTTCTCTTCGAGAAACATCGCAGACCAACGCAGTGCTAAATTAATTAATATTCAGGACCAATTTATCTCTTAATCCAGTAGCGGATAAACTAATGCCACGTGCAAACATTTTCTCCATGTAATTACTCGTGCTTGAACCTGAATTCCTTTGTTTTTCAGACCATTCTGTCTTCACGTTATGTAATCTTGAAGCTCACCGTCCGCTTCAGAAATGCGCGGCCCTTTTATTGGTCACAGTCTGCTAACGCAGCTCTCGCTTGGAAAAGTTCACCCTCCGGTGCTTTAACACGTTCCCGCGTGTTGGGCCACATGTGTACCATTCGGTATATTGCTCATTCACGTCTCGGTATAAATGAATGACATTTCATCTGTTTCGCGATGTTTTTACAAAATAGCTTATCATACGAGGGGAAACGTTATCGTGCAATTGCATTTTCGTATTTCTAAGGAAGGATAAAAATGTTTTCGATCAGTTAAGTAGATTTTCCAATTGTCCAAGTTACAACCTAACCAAACCAACCGTTTACAACCGCCAAAACGCGGTGAACACGTTAATACGGTACATCCACCCGGCCTAATAGCTCAATACAGAAATGCATCAAGCCTAGCAAAGCTGAAATTCCTATACGATCAATAAATACTGCTGCAACTTTCAATCGCCTTCTGCGCTTATGGGTTCAACTAGCTTGTTAATCCCGCGAGAACCTGTCTACAGACCTGCAGTGCTATCTAATGCGACAAAAACTCATAACAGAAGCCTCACAATTAACTTGATTTTAGCGATTTACAACCACTCTATCGCACAGCACCTGTCTGCGTTTGCTCGCTTGGATGCGAGGGGTTGCGGCGTAAATCTGGGCTTCAATTTTCTTGTGCTTGCTCGAGAGTGCTAGGGACTCGTGCAGAAATCGACTGAATCGCAGGAAATAAATTCGTTTGTTTAGTGGCTTAATGTGAGAGCTTCGATAAAATGCTTTCCCCATCTGAAAATCGTCAGATTAAAAACCATTTTGAACTTATACTAGCTACAGTAAAAAGCTTCGGCGTAATATGGCACTTGTTCTATAGAAATATCAGTAAACCTGTGGATGTTGGTGCTCTGTAAAACCAAGAAAAGTTACACGCTCAAAAAATGTCATTATTTTACTAGTGCTGGCTGGCTTGAACTCCTTCAATGTGTTTTGTAATTATAAATGCAAGTACTCTTTGCTTTGGAATTGCAATACAGCCCAGTTTTGTGTACAGGTCAACTAAACTGTGCGCAGAAGTTAAGTCAAAATCTTGCGCCGCTTTCGCACCTTGTGTGCCCACATGCTTACAACCTATGAAATGGCGAGTATCTTATTATTTGATAATATCCTATCAATTTCTCTTTTAGGAAAATCGAATCGTCTCTAAATCCTTTAACCGCTCATGTACTCCAATTGAATAGCTGGTATGAAATTTTAAATTCTCCGCACATTACTAGTAAGAGTACAGTACGTAATTTACTTAGTATGATCTAACTTATCCTTTCGCGTCAGATTAAAAAAGGGCTTTTTTTCATTTGCATTCGTTTTTCTCATCTGAATGGGCATGACCTTATTCTAATCCATCAAAAATTTTTTTCAAGTTGTTCCCGATGCAAAAACTACATTTAAAATAAAGCTAAAGACTTAAGTATCGCGATATATTTAAATTTATGGGGCTTATCCGTTCACTCAGGCTTGTTCCCCACCTCGCAAATTGATTTTTACGGCAAAAACTGGCAGTATGTCTTGAAACATACTAGGTCAGAGTACCGGCCACTGATATCGAGATACTGATCCATGGAAGAACTGCTCCTTGTTATCTTCTTTGCTAGGCGCTCTCTTATCCAGCCAGACCTACAGCGGAGCCGAAGCTGTCCATTCTTATAGACATCGATTGCCCCATACAGCCGGTGCAGTTAAAATTTGTCAGCCAAATTTTGCCAGTACCGGATATTGAAACGATAAGCAGAGGTATCAGAGCATCAGATCAGTGGACAAAATTCCTTAATAGTTTACGTTCATATCTGAGTCGCGGATCTCTTTCAGAACCAATAGATCAAGGTCTCGAGTGTTATAAAACGAGAATTTTACTGTCTGCCCATTATTTGATTAATAGCAAAATGATTATTTGAGCGTGATACAGTTTGGCCATGCTTTGATCGCTGTCGCTTTATCATCAAAAGTTTATGGGAAGTGTTTTTATTTCCAGGGATTTTCAACGATGATAAAATCACCAGGATATTTTGGAAAGTTTGCGTCACTTTTGAAAAGTCTTTCGGCTGGATATAGTTTATTTTGTTTCTTTACGTTTATAATTTAAATGCATCACGTATCTCTGTATTATAAAACAATTTGATACATTTGCTCATCACCTCTGAGATGTTTCATCATACACCTGAAATCTATGAAATAACCTACAATCCTACGAAGGTCGGCTGGTCTGCTGCACGCAGATGTTAGCTCCTAATAAAATAAATATTTTTCACTCGACAGAGTAGTATAACTTTGAGTTATCACTATTTATCCACGCCAAGTGCCCGTCTAATACACTCACTACTCGATCACACGTGAAAACATTATCAAGAGTTTCAGAAACAAACAGTTGATTAACTTTGTCAAAATTATATTATACATTTACGTATTGCTCGACTTTTGATTCGTACGTTGAGAAACAGTGTAACACCAAAAAAACTGGCCGAGTAGAGTGTATTTTTGTATAGAATTTCGGTACTTAGAAAAAGGCTTCTATCGGCATTAAGTTACCTGAATTCTTATGTACCAGGGTCAATAGAATTGTGCGGTCTGTAAGTTAAATGAACGAACCAAGATTCAGACTACTTGAACCATGATAGAGGTAGACACCTGTCTGATGGTGAGCTGTTCAATGTACTGTGCTGAGCCACCCAAAGACAAGACATCGAACCAAACAACAGCTGCAAGATACCGCATGAATTTAGGCATAGTGGCTCTCATGGTGTAGCTACGACCAATGTCTTCCATATCTCGAGATGTGGAAGGCATTGCTACTATGCACGCGGCATGCCTTCCGTCAATCGTGCCAGCACTGTGAGTTTGAGGCGATGGGCGTTGCAGCGAACTGTATCAAAATAACCTCTCTGCTGTTTGGTTACTGATGCCATGGTCTTGAAAGATTCTCCTAAGATGCAGGTGTTGAGAAGCTCATCTTTAGAGCCTCAAAAACGCACCTCCTACCTTGTGGACCAAGGAGAGGACCATGTGACTGCGTATGAAAGAAGACCATTCTAGCGTTAACTTTGAAAAGCATGCAGTCAACTTTTAAAGCCCCTGGTTCTCAAGTAGGATATTTGTGAACTAATCGGGGCATTATGCTAGGATAACAACATTTTTGTCCATTCTAGAAGAATTTTCGTCAATTTTTTGATTAGCAAGGGACGATAAATGCCACATTTACAGGGTGTTTCAGAACAAAAGATACAAAATTGTACACCAAGTAAAAACTGACCAAATAAACACTGTTTCTTTTATGAAATTTTCCGTATAAAATTCGAGTTTTTGAGGTATTAGCTGTTCATTGTTTTTTAAATGAATAAAATTTAATGACACAATTACGCGCAAAATTTACTTTGAATTTGTTTAACAAAATTGTTCAAAAATTAATTCCACCTACCTATGTGCTTTTCAAATCTTAGCCTTAACGACTGCCAGATATTAGGAAACACGTCTGACATTTCAGAAATCTCACCAGCAGCCGCTGCAGTTCTAAACCTTCAACATTCTAAAACCTTCTTGCTTAGATTTTTTTACCAAATATCACTAGAACTAAATTTTACTGTAGTAAACTCTCACAGAATAGAAGTGTTTGTAACGTTAATTCAAAATAAATATTGCGAGTAATTGTGTCATTGAATTTCATCCTTTAAAACAGTAAACAGCTAATATCTCAAAAACCCGGATTTTTTCGGAAAATTTCATAGGTGAAAAAATATTTATTTGGTCATTTTCTACTTGGTGTGCAATTTTGTACCTCTTGTTCTGAAACACCCTGTATATGGTGCAGCATGTTGTACCTATGTACGTTGAGTGCTTCTGCAGGATCGGAGGCAGTGTATGGGTATAGAAGAGCTCATAAGTAGGCCCTTTTGGGCGTTGCAGTCGTAGGATTGGATTCAAAAAGAATTTGTTATAGCATTATATAGACGAATCTTTGACAAAGAAGTGCAAGAAACCCGTTTCCTATAAAGAACTGCCTGGACTTCTGTTGTGAACGTCAGGAGAAATTTACATGCAGAAGCTATCGCAACTGACCTGTGTGTCTGAAGAGATCTACGCTCTCCAAAAAGTGACAAAAGAGTTCCTCTTCCAATCTGGAGAATTGTTGTTCAGACTGATTGTACCACTAGTGTATGCCTTTTAACTATTCACTTTTACCAAGGGTTTTGAGTGGGGAACAGGTTTGTGAATCAGTTAGGATACGAAATTTATTTCAATAGCCCTTTGATAAGTACACTTTAAATCATGCGTAAATTAGTGGATTACATTCACTAGTGGATTTACAGTTTGGATTTACGTTCAAAATTAATTTTGATCAAGGAAAAAGAAAATTCTGAGCTTCACAAGTCGATGCAAATGCAAAAAAACCTTTGATATTTGGGAAAGGTTAATTTTCCGACTAAATTTATTTTGAATTATTTGTCATTATATCCACTGAGTGAACTAGAACTCTGAAACAATCGCTCATTGAAGAAACATTCAGAAACGAATGAATGTTCATAAAATTACTGATTTCATCTTTCAGAAATGATATACTATTCGATGAAACTCTTTTTGAAAAACACTCATGCTTTTATAGAGTTTGAAAGAAAAATGCCCTCCTCACTTTCAAAGCTGTTAAATACTTTGAATAAAATCAAATTATCTTGGCTCGAAAAATTCGAGTAGCGTAGGAGATTTTTTTGGCCCATTTTATGAATTCACATGATTTACATGTGGTACTCCTTGATATGTTCAGTGCGTTTCTCCTAGGCTATAGAGACTGGCACCCTAGAGGGGATGCTGTTAAAATTGATAACATTTTGGGACTCCCTTCTCTCGTGCTCACTATACTTCAGAGGGGATGCTGATAAAATTGATAGTACTTTGGGACTTTCATCTCTCGTGCTCACTATACTTCTTCCAGTTTTCAAATCTTCTTCGCAATTTTTTTTCCTCTTCTTTCATAGCTTACTGTTTCTATGAGCGAGGTATATTGCGTCAGACCGTATATTGTGCCTAAACTTTGCGTTTTCTACAGCCCATTCTGAGTGGTCCCTTTCTCTTCGATCTTTTAAGATTGCCCTTGTTGTGGCTAGGGAGTCTTAAACTAACTGATTTAAAAATATTAAAATTTCCATATGTATGCTGCCACCCGACTTAATTAAGACTAAATCGTTTACTTGCAGATGAGGATAAGACCCGTTCTATCAAGTCAACAGCGTGTTTGGTGTACTAAAATTTGACTCAAATCACCAAAAATTACCAGCTCTCTTGCAACAGAATAATCACTACAAATCGCACGAATCACTTCAACAAAAATGAATGAAATACGTGCAGTACAGTATATTATTGTCAACTTCAGTCATCACAATCGATGGCAGCGGAGGGAGTGCAGACGAGTCAGACTATACACACATCGTAGCCTTGGGCCGAAGTTGAACACTTAGTTCCTAATCAGGGAGGAGAACCACTAAATACATTTAGTGTAAATGCTCGGCACTTGGATTTGAGCCGCTTCCCTTTGTGTCATTTTACAGTTGCTTCATTATTATACTTGCTTCTTGAGAAAGTTGAGATGAAATTCGGGTTCTCTACATTACAGCACCATCTTGTCGCCTCAATAGAGATTTTCCCTCCATCTCCTCGCTTCTCTGACGCACCCAGATTTTCTTCTTACATCACACTCTCGCCGTCCGTAATACTTGCTTACGACTAGGATTCTTCATTCATCTATATTTCTGGACCACTTATGTGCTGTACAGTTTATTCCATTTCTTCTGTTCATTCGTCATTCATTTCACTTCTTCATTTCGTATTCAATCAAAGCTTGGTTTTCTCACATCGTATATGTGCATGGTTTACTCATCTGTCTCCTCCTGTCTGCTTGCACATCTCTGCGTGTGCGAAACAGGGAGAAAATCCCAGTTGCTGTTTTTTCTCATTCTTGCCAAGACCACTTCAGTGCTCCTTTCAATGTTGCCAAAGTAGTGGAAACATGCGTTGAGAGTTGCTGTCCAAATGATACCCATTGCTGTGCTTTGTAATGGCTTTCCTCATGATTAGTTGGGAACTTTGATCAGAACTTCAACATGATGAAAATTTGTGTATTCTGCTGGTGGATTTACAGTTCGTGATATATGGTGCATTTTTGACTCACTTGCAGTACATATATTTCCCATTGATCATTTGCATGTCCTTCAAAATTCTCATTCCACTATCGAATATATTTTGCGTTGAAGGCTTTGGTCAGAAATTCTGGCATTCGCTTCTTTTACAACTTTTTCTCGATCTGAAATGATAATCAATCACAGTTTGATCCCAGGTTGTAAGACGATCACGCTGGGCTCAAGTTATGGTTCCAAATGGCATGTAAATATGTAGGATGACTTTTTCAGTATGCTGGATCGGGTGGTGTTGTTCCAAAGTGTTATGTTTTGTGGGAAAATTCAAGCTGCACATTTTTCGTTGGAAGGAACTTTACCGTCGTTGATATACGGTACGAATTAAGTTGCTGAGCTGCCGGAGGGGATGAATCAAGTCCGAACTTTGACACACGTGCAAACTTTATTGAACACACAAGAGATTGTGCATTTATTACGCTGTAAATAAATACAAAATGCTGACAGAGGAAAAGAGCTGAAATTTATTTTAAATCTTCCGACACTCTAGCGCAAAAGAAAGTCGCAGAATCATCATAGAGAAATACAATACATACGAACTACAAAAAACAGTCACACAAAACCATCTCGACAACTTTCCATGGGATACTAAAATCGTTACAATTTTTAAATCAACTGGAAGCTCGTAAACTTCTGTACAGAGTGTGGGTCACATGTGAATTAATTAGCACAATAGCCACCTGCTGCTTCAATACAACTGTCGAGTTGGTTCCGACAATTTTACAAAGAAACATACGACCATTTCCATTGTGATTCCATCCCGGGCTGTCTCTCGAGAGCTTGCTTCAACGCTTCGATCGACTTGTGCTGAACTTCAGAAGCCTTCCTTTGCAAGATCCCCTAAATAGAGAAGTCCACAAGGCCCCTGCTGGTAGGTGACCATCGTCTCAAACACTGCTTCCGTAACCAGTTTCCCAGAAAAAGGCAGGGAACGCAGGGAAAATGACAATATTAGTACAAGAAAGAACGAGCAACACGAATGATATAAAATATTCATGCCAAATTTGAAATAATCTTTGAAATAAATCATATGTGACAAAATTCATGTGAGCCCAGTGGACTTTAAAACTTCTCCAGTTAATTAAAAAGCATGTCGCAAGTCGCTTTCAATTTTGAAGAGAGCAGTTACCCGTAGAAAATGAGTTGAGGAAGATTTTTCCTTAGTTTGATGAAACAAAAATTGAATTGTTTGGATGTGATGCCGCTCGTCACGTTTAGAGGACGGAGGAATATGAACCTAAAAACACCATTCCGACTGTGAAACACGGAGGTTGTTGTACAGTGGTTTAGGGTGGTACAATGGAGATGGTAGTCCAATAATTTGGGGTGGTGCAATGGAGATGGTAATTCAATGGTTTGGGGTGGTACAATGGAGATGGTAATTCAATGGTTTGGGATGGTACAATGGAGATGGTAATTCAATGGTTTGGGGTGGTGCAATAGAGATGGTGGTTCAATGGTTTGGGGCTGCTTACACTTTGAATTGCATTACTGCACCCTACATCTTTGAAATGGAAGGTGCTTATCGTCACGTTTTTGAAAGTATTTCATTCCGAACACGTATGAAGCGTCTATTCAAAAATCACACGAGGACGTCGTATCAACACGACAAGGACCCTAAACACACGGCATATTAAACTCATGAATGGTTCAATTAATAAAAAATCAACATCACTTTGTGACCGAGCCAATCGTCGCACCTCAACTCAATTGGAAATCTTTAAAAAACTCTGAAGAATTAGATCAAGTAAAGAAGTCAGGAGACTGTTGCTGAATTGAAGGTAAATCCATTGAAAAACGGACAAATATGTAGACAAAAATTTGTTAACGTCTTATTTCAACACAGGAGAACCAACTCCGAAGAGTAATGAAAAATGAAAGCCTCTCAACAAAATATTACATTTAAATTTTTCTGTTTAATCATTATGTCATGTGCAGTACATGTTATTATCGGGTATGAATTTAGGCACCTGAATCTTTCAATGTTTTATTTTCCACTTTTAGTTTAACTATTAAGAACTATAATCTGCCAGAGTATCGTGTATGTTGCCAATCAGCAGAATAACAAACGTAAAATCTCATGTGTGCAAATAGATTTGTGTTTTCACTTTATAAGCGGCGTTGTAACTGTTGTAATCGTTGTAATCACAAAAGGCGTTGTAATCGCGGCGTTGTAATCACAAAAGATTTAATAACATACTTCTATTTTGGGCGCACGCATTGGAGTTGCACCCATGTGTTCTGTCCTACAGTGTGTACGAACTGTACAAGGGTGAACCTGCTCCAAATTTATTTGTGTGCTTTGACCGATATGCCATGTCGCCCAACTCCCGCTCGAGCCGAACCTTTTCTACCTGTTCTTCTCTCTTTTTTTAGGTGCGAGGTAATTGACACTTAAATGATCGGTGCTGCCAGACATGGAGTCTCAATTTTTCAGCGTTATAGTTTAAATAAATGTATTTGTGTGCTATGGTGAAGGCAGAATTTTATCTGTACTATCGTATGAACTGACGTTTTGGGTACCGTCATATAGGTTGAATTTGATCTGCAGGGAGCCGTAAATACTGCATCTATGTGTATTGCACTTATTTTTTTTGGCATGAGAAAAGTAGAGTAGCTCAACGACATTATTTTTTTCCTCTCAGCGCGTCTCCGACTCCCATGGACGCTTTTTTGAGTAAGAGTCGAATGAATTTAAAGTCGTCTACTTCGTCTACCTAATAAAAGTCTATCTATAAGGTCATTTTATCAGAAAATTGGCGCCCTCGATCTACTTCCCATGGCAAAAAGGTTGTTGTATCGAAGGCCTGTTAGGGAAGAACTCGTCAGGTTCTTTGTAGGAGTCCATGTCGTCGTCTGTCGAAGATGTTTGCTAAATGCATCGGAGAAAATGCATGGATAATGTAGAGTTGAGCTCTTGTGCCTTATTGATGTGCGTCAGAAATTAACTAAATTTCAACTTGAGCTTTTATATGTGGAGCTTTTGCTGTAATTCTGTATAAAAGATTTGAACACTAGGTCGCCGTTTGATTTTGGTCTCCTTTGATTCGGTTAAAAGTTATGGCTTTCTAGCTTTTTATGGTTTTAGTCAACTGTCGAAATTCCATTTCAATTACGTATCCAAGTATACAGTTCAGTAAAAGGTAGTGGCAATTAGATATATATAGCTGCACATGAAGTTCTTTGTTTCAAATGAAAAATAATAGACCTATTTCGCTCCATAGGTGTAATCTCTACTCATGCGACACTAAAAATGACTGTTCACACAATAAAGCTCAAACAACGCAGCAAACAAATGTGAATGAATTAAACTATGCTTGTTTTAGACTATAGTTGACGGCAACAATCTATAATCTAGTGTGTAAAATGACACGGCTGGGCATCATTAGCCATGCGGGTGCACTTCAATTGGAATTTTTCCTACCTACAACGTTTGGTTGTAGAATGTACATGCTAATATCGGCCTGGCAGCTCGCCAAATGATGGCTTTACGTAAAAACTATTCGTGGTAGCCCGAAAGCGTTGCACAAAAATGATACTGTAGATGACCTCAGGGTACTTCCTAAAATTTTCTTAACTTTGGAGCAGAACTCGTGTTGCTCCTCCCTACGTTCACCAGAACCAAGTACGGGAGTTTGTAATGAATTCAGCATATGAATTCAGTATAAAATATTCAGCTTAAAGTGATCTGTAATGCATGTAATAATTCTGCCGAGTAAGTTAGAGTGAATTAACTTCGCCTACAACTGATCCCAAGCTTGAACTTTGTAACTTCATTGATTTTGTTGTCTTCGCTACCCTTATTCGTGCCCTCCTGATTTAGATTCAGACTATATAGGATAAGCCCAGATTTGAGCCTCCCTAACTGCAACATAGACATTCAAAAAAGAGAAGGGATGAAGGCACCATTTAATATGCAGTTAAAAGAATACGGAATCTATGCTCAAGGTGTTTCGACACAAGATACTCTGCCCTTGGAATCGTAGTCTCCAAACCTCACGAAAATTTTTTTCTAAGTTGAAATTGAAAAAATAGGTACATAGTACGTGTATCTAATACAAAAGCAAAATAGGCTGTCTTACCTTGAAATTAACGCTGTCGTCCTACGTTTTGGAATAACGGTGCTGAAAACCTTATTGTGTGAGTGATAGATTTTGAACAGATATCCAGCGAAGAGGAAATGTTTGGTACATACATTGTACATTCATTTCGTCGAAGTGTATGAGCGATGAGGACAGAAAGCTTCTACTTATTTCAGGTGCCAATGAAATAAAAAGATCGATAATGATCCAAAAAATATTTCATAAATACAATTTTCAGTCAGGATCGAGATGATCCACTTAACATTTAAACAAATCAGAACTGTGTTTATTCGTATACATAAATCACAAATTTCAAATGTATTCAGTTTGGTCAGTCTTTCTATTTTCAACGGGAATTTTCTGTCCCACGTGAAACTTTTACTCCTGTTATTACAAGCTGAGTTCAACATTCTTTTCTGAAATTTACAGTTATGACCAAAATTATTCGTACCCCGGTATTTCTCTTAAATAAATTTGAATAAAACCATCAAAAGAGACTTTCTTCTCAATGTTTATACTAACGTTTCTAATGTGTTTTAGAAGGAAAAGAAAATTCGAAGTTTAAAAAAAAAATTGTGCTTTAAACAAAGTATTTTCAAAAGCAAACACACCATGTTCATGTTTACTCGCACAATCTCTAACGGTGAAACGAAATAACTAAATCAAGCTACTGCAGGAACATGTGAAACTAATTTAATAATGCTAATTTTCCATTTTTCTCTGGAGTATTCTACTACTCTTACGTAATGATATGTTCCGCGTAGTTCTGTAATTTCAACTTTAAACCACAGTCAAGTCACCGAATTAAAAAAGAAAATTACAGTGGTAGACGCTCACAAGAATAGGAGTAGCAAACAAAACAAGTTCGAAGCAATTTCTTTATTAACAGTTCAAGGTATTATTCAGACGCATGAAGAGTTTCGCTCCAATGAAAGCGTTAGAGAGCGAGGAAGAAAGGAGAAGCCTGCAAGCCGATCGGGAAGGTAAGTTGTGCGAAAAGTTAACAAATGCCCCAGAATCACAGGGAAAGTGTTATTGTAGGATCGAAGTACGGTGGGAATTGAAATTTCAGACAAGCATTGCAAAGAACACTTAAGAAGGAGGGACTGATAGGATGCAGACTAACGAAAATACCTCTTCTTACTGCTGCATGCAGACGTTAAAATCCGATTAGGGTTTGCCGGAAAATAAATTGAGTAAGAAACTTGCTTCTGGTTATCAGTTCTGTAGTCACAGGGACGTTTCTTTTAGTCGGCGAAAAAATTATAACTATTACGCTAAAAAGAAGCCTGCTCATTTATTCAAAAATATTGCAGAATAATACCAAGGGACGAATAATTTCGGGCGATACTCTTTTTAAACCAGGTACTTCGCTAAGTAATTTCTTCTTTCGACGGTCAACTTTGTACTACTTAGTATTTTGTAAAAATAGATGAACATCAAAGCCTTCAAGAGCCTATGATGAATAAAACATTAGAGAGTAACATGGTTACTAGACAGGGGTTCGGAAAAGTGTGTCGGTGACGGCATCACGCTCGATGTGTGAAGATATCCTGCTGGATATCTGGTCAGAGCATCAAAACTGTTGTGAGTTTTTTTTTACATTTAACGGTTTCGCAGACGACTTTCCATCGTTTTATTTACGTTTACGATTTAGTTTTGGCTCTACCGAAAAGGTTTCACAAACTTAAAGGATGCTGTAAATGACGGGGCTTCAGCCTTGGTGCTTTCATAATTTGAACCAATATTTCAACTATAAAGGAAACAATTGAATTGGTTTAGCAGCAGCCTTAATTACAGAAAATTGCAAGTTGGGGGCTGATTTGGTAGCCATTTTGGCACGCGTAATCCTGAAATTAATTTTCTTAAGTAGTCTATTTTGAATATCAATATTTTTACAAATGAGGTACACCGCATCATGACTTAATTACTATTAAAGGCATTGTTTGCGCATGTTATGTGTTGTGAATCTCCACTTTGTATGGCTTTAAAGCTCGATAAAGTTTGATATATGAACGAGAGACATGAAGTGAAATCATAAGCTAATCGATTACAAGGTCTTATAAATCAGATGCGAGGGACTAGCGTACTAAAATATTGCCTCTTTACTGGATGATGTGCGTCTATTCAGTACAATGGTCGTAGCTGGTACCGTTCTTCATTCTGTTAGAACCAACTTCTGTTCTTATTCACATTGACAGAAAAGCAATGCACGTCAAATCAATATTTTGCAGTTTTGATATCCAAAGGAAAAGAAGACAATGGGGGTCGACAGGATACAATATTAATTCTCTTAAATAGCGAAATGGAAACTAAATTTTTTTTTAAAGAATGTGTTTTCAAGCACTATCAGCTACGAACTGTCAAATACAAAGCAAGCAGCGTAGTGAGAGCGGAAGCAAAAACCCTAAAATTATAACTAAAACGTAAAATCTGTAGAATGAAAAGGCGGGAAAAAGAAAAACAGGGAAAGCTGAAATAAGATATTTCGTTTTTAATTTTTTTTAATTTTACTTGTTTTCGTGTATTCAATTCTTCTTTTTGCTGACCTAATGTCTTAGTGTTTGTATTCTTTACATTATGTTCTCAATATGTTCCCTGTTCTACATTTGATAAAATGACTTTACTGCTCATGGCTGATAATTATATGCGAATGCGCGTAACGTCCATTTTATGCACGATTTCTAGCGTACTTTTTAGAAGATAATTCCTTTTAAGCAGTCTACCTAGCTTTCTCTTTCTTATTGAAGATGAAGAAGTTCCCTACTAAAGCTTAATATTATTGAAAAAAACATTGTGGTACGTTGGAACTACTGTGAAATCATGTAAACTATTTTTAGCACATTCACAGCGTTTCCACGGTTGCTAACGGTTGGTTTGGTTAGGTTGTAAGTAGCAGAATTGGGGAATCGACTTTACTGCTCGAATACATTTTTATCCTTTCCAAGAAGCATGAAAATACAATTACACGATAACATTTCACCTCGTACGATAACAGGTATTCCTTAAAAAGGTCGCGAAACAGATGAAATGTTCATCATTTATATAAGAACGTGCATTAGAAATTTACTGATTGAAACACAATCGCCCAATACGCGACGAATGTGTTGAGGAATTTTTTTCAAATTCACTGAATTATTATGATGACATTTGGCAGGTTCGGGTTCATTCTCATCCTTTTGCTTCGTTCTGTTTATCAAGACTGCGCCGTGAGCCACCGGTGGTACACAGAAGGTATTTTTAAAATGCTGCTGACTGACTAGTAGTCATAAATTAAATTTTAGTAAAAACTTGATCAAAACTAAGTGTAGCACAATCCAGTTAATGTTTGCTATTTTCAACATTTCTTACTTCAATTGACTTTAATAACATATCGAATTAATTAATTCATTGATCAGTCTAATGCGTAACTAGGTTAAGTGAAGTAGGTTAGACATTATTGTACACCTTAGAATAGCGTTGATGGTAGGATGCTCTAGAAGTCGTTAAACTTATTTGGGCCCACAGGTAGCTATACTCAAATTTGACCATTGTACTAGACTTAAGAAACAATCTACTTCTGCATCGCTTGTGGTAAGTAAATTGTTTAAAAATTGTTTAGGTTCGAGTTTAATGTTAAACTTCATTTTTACCTGTCGCAGTCATAGTGTTAAGAAACCTGTTTTTCTTTGAAACACATGCAACTAAAACACATAGCTGCGTGGGTGACATCTGCTAGAGGACTGAGAGCAACAAAGATGTAATACTTGTCGAACTTCAATTCAGCTATTTATTGGTTTAAACTTTAGATTAAATTCTTGAGTTAGGATGGAAAGGAAAAATTTAAATTAGTAGTTCACTGGAGACTGTAAATTTCGCTAATGATTTGCTCTAGATTTGATGAACTAAAAGTACCTGCTCAGATATATCTTGTTAAAGACCAACTGAATTTTGAAGAAAATTATCTGCAGAATCCATCTCTCATGCAGTTTCCAAAAATATTTGCAGACATGAAACTTCGTCTAAGTAGAGTATTGGGGTCCAAAGTCATGTTTTACGAATTTTATTTGTTCATCGCGATAGTTAACACGAATGTAAATATTTTAATTGTCTTTAATTCGTTGCAACTCTACATCTTTAGTACCTTAGATTTAAAAATTAAACGCTTGATTCACGCGCTGAACATCCTGGCACAACTCTGATAAACCTGAATTATTGTGGGACTCATTGAGAAAATGCCTTGAATCTATCCGTGTTTATGTGTGAAAGTGAAGAAGTGTAATCTTGGGCAAAATGTTCTGTTCTTCGAATTAGAATAGGTCAGAGGTGTGTAGGGGTTATGACTAACTTCATGAGCTTTAATTATAGTTGATTCTCGAGTTATACGACGTCATCTCACGATAACTTCAACTTACAGAAACGAAAATTAGCCCTAGTCGTTCAACTAAGACTGAAGAGTGCTTCATCCAAATAATCAAATAACGTGGAATGACTGGGATTAATTTTTACACCTGTAAATTACGGTTCGCATAATAAGATGAACGAGTTAATCTCAAGGATCCACTGTACATAAATAACTTAACGCTTCACACAAGTCGGTCTGCGAGATCGGTTGTCCTGCATAGGCAGCCTTCGTCGTTGTATTAGACCTGTTACGATTGAATTTGTTTTTAGCTGTTTCCTTTTCTGTGAAGTTTTCACCCGAACGCACCATGAGTAGCCTTGTTCGACTGAGCTCACGCCTACTTCAACACGCAAAACGTTAACTCATGGTAGTGAATAGCACAACCCATTTATGAAAATAAAAAACCTTGAGTATATCAATCATAATTGATTTCGCTTGCGTCATTACAATTAAGGACACTTTGAACAAGAATCGGGTAAGCCATCAAATTGAAAACTTATAAGAGTTTTCGTTTCTTCTCAAACCCTTGGTGATACTTATCAAAATGTATTGTTGGTCCCTTAGGAGAAACATTTTTCGTATCTCCACGTTAAGCATGGTGTGAAACGATGTGTCAGTCATTTCGATTTTATGATTCTATTTCTCTCCCTGACAGGATTGAGTTATAGATTGATTTATTATGTTTGGAGATGCTCAGGTTACCTGTCTTTTAAGCGAATTTTGCTCGATTCCAGTTATTTTGAGGTTTTAAAAAAGCTATTGACTCAAGATTGAGACTTTTTGTTCGTGTAGAATAGATCTGGGTGCTGTGGAACGAAATGTCAAGTGGTCGATGCTAGTTGCCGTGTGCTATGGCCTGCGTTGTAGAGGAATATCGCATCAGCATCGACTTGGCAATGACAGGTAAGCTTATCTTGGGATGCTCGAGGGCTGGTAGTCAAAAATCTTGAACACTGGATTAGGACGAAGTCCAAATGCGCGTGCCAGTTTTTCAGAGCCTTTGTACAGTTGCTCCTAATGAGCCGACGCGCTCTCTCGAGTGCTGCAGCGGCATCAAGCTGGCCATTATGTGAACTGGTTCGAGCATCGAGAGCTTTTGAGATTGAGGATTACTCGGCCGCTGCTTGTGAAATTGACGGGCCTAAAACCGAGCTTGGCAACTGCTGTTCGTGGAAACAGGGGTTTGAGAAATTGGTGGGGCTAAAACTGAGCTGTGCAACTGCTGTTCATGGAAACAGGTGCTTGTGAAATTGGTGGGGCTAAAACAGAGCTGCCCAACTGCTGTTCATGGAAACAGGTGCTTGAGAAATTGTTGGGGCTAAAACAGAGCTGCCCAACTGCTGTTCATGGAAACAGGTGCTTGAGAAATTGGTGGGGCTAAAACAGAGCTGGGCAACTGCTGTTCATGGAAACAGGTGCTTGAGACATTAATGGGGCTAAAACTAAGCTGTGAAATTGCTTTTCATCAAAACAGATGCTTGAGAAATTGGTGAGGCTAAAACAGAGCTGCGCAACTGCTGTTCATGGAAACAGGGGCTTGTGAAATCTGTTGGGAGGGAGCAAAACATTACAAATGGAGTTGATGGATGCAGGTGTCTGTGAAATCAATTCACGGTGAAAAAGAGATAGGCGATGTAACAGGTTGTTGTAGGACCTACATAAAAAGTAGGAGATAGCCTGATATGTAACGCCTGCGCTTTAAATGGGAGATAACCAGTTAATTTGGGCAAAAAATACTGATAATTCTGACAAGACGGACGAACGAAAAATTCCTTCGTTATATGACTCATTTTGCGAGACTTCACTGAAACTTGCACCAGTTTTTGAGATACAGTAGTATTTCTGTGTATTAATTTAGACATGATACTGAGTCGCGGTTTTTTATCACCTAGCATTACCCCAACGAGCAGAGCCTGCGAAGGCCGTTGAGCTCTCAGCGAATTGCAGCGTCTGCCGAGCCTCCAAATAAACTCGCCTGCAGCCTCATCATTGAACCTGACTCTCTGTACTGCTGTATTGCAATATACAGTAATTGGAGATCATTTCTTTGTTGGTAAAATTAGCATATATATTATTTAAGCAGATTTCACGGCCATGATTATCATTTATATTTTCCAACAACTCAAACGTCGATTCAGATGAGCTGATAGGGACCTTTATAACCACGGACATTTATTACGTTAAAGTTTTTCGCGATTTACGCATCAAATTCTTTTCTAAAGGAGGTGCGTTGAAGGGGATTGTCCTGCAGCGTGTCTTGGGGACTTGAGCTCCTCTCGGTGGACATATACCTCGGTGAAAATCTACCTGGGTGGATATCTAACTCGGTAGATATCTAGGATTTACGAGCTTCTCCAATCTAAAAAAGTGTGAGCTAAAAATGTTCGTTCTATTTAGCGACTCCAAGGGACTCTCAATCACCAAAGATACTCTGATCTATATTTCACGTAGGAGGAGTGAGGACAATATCAATTTACTGGATGACGTTCTACTCAAGGACAAGAGGATTGGAATCTTCACGTGGCAACCCATTGCATCGTTTCTTCTAGAAACGAACGTTGTTTTGTCCGCTTCATTGTTTTCATCTCTTTAGTTGCACATCATTCAACGCTGCAGCTGCACATGTTAAAGTCACGAAGAAGTTTATCGTCAGCAAAAGCTTGAAAAAGAATCGTTGCGTGAAGAAATGTTGTAGTTATCCCACATCCATCAATATACACAAACAGTTTCAACACTCGGAGAAGAATGCCTAGAACTGACGAGCAAACTCGTTGTTGTAGTCCTCGAAAAGATTCGTACGCTTGTAAAGAAAATGTTCTCGTCAAACATCAAAGCTGCCGTACAATATGTTCCATAAGTCATCCGATAAATCTCCACTCCTCGAATGCTATAGCTACGAAAGCCCTGGAAGGTCCCTGATGTTCCAGCTCTGTAAAGAACGCGTTAACAACGGTTGCCTGCCTGCCTTTCACATACATCCACGCCTTTAAGACGTTGACTGCCTATTGGGGCATAAGAGTACCACTAAGTAAATCGCTCATTTACGTATCGGTGTGAATGAACATCATTTCAATTATTTCAACATCTTTTTTAGAAGAGATTTAAGCACACGAGGTAGAATTTCACCATGTTATTACGTTTCCACACTTCTAGGAAAGATAATATTTTTCCATCAGTAAAGACGTTTCTTAAACTCTGCTTCTTACAACCTTACTTAACATGAGACCGCTGGACGCCCAAGTGCGTCCAGCGCAGTGAACGAGTTGACTTGAAAAAAATTCTAAAGAGTAAAAACTAAGCTCGCTTTTCAAACGCAAACTTATAAACCAAACTGAAATGTTTACTTCAAGTCTGTTTGAGGTATGCAAAATTTATCATCCTCACCCTCCATGCATCCGCCTCTCGACAGCGACGCGTGTGCTACGAGCCTATGTTATACCCGGACACCACGTCCTTTCGAGGAATACATTTCTATGCTTTTTAACGTTTAATAATTAGGATTAACACCGGTGGTCACTAAGTGGATTTTCATAATGCTGCTGACCGACTTGCAGTAACTCACTCAATTTTTATAAATCCTAATGAAAGCTAAATGAAGGCACGATCCAGTTGATGTTTGTTACTTTCTGAGTTGCTGACTACAAATGACTTTAAACTTGAATTGAAAATTGAAACTTCAGTTTAACCCATCCCAGTTAACGGGTTAAGCGTAGAATTCATTTTTAAATTTTTAATAAAGTTTGTTGGTATGTGTATCAGTTAATTTACATGTTTTAACCTTGACGTCCGTGACGTGTTTGCTCTCAGTCACCAGAATAGAGCTTAGTTTGGGCGTTCATTCAAGGGGAGGCTGTAATCGAGTTAACGCGCACGAAATTCCTTTCAAGGATCGCCACCACTTTGGGTGGGGATCCCGCACTATTTTCGGAGTGCATTTATGTCAGTGAAACTGACTATTTTATACTTAAGGACTACTACGTAGTGTGATTCTTCATGGAGGTTTCGAGGATGAGAAAAACGATCTCCTTTTGATCGATCTTAAACAAGTGTTGTTCAGTTATTTTATCAGCTTCGTAGTCTTCTCATCACCGGCGCCGTATTGAAGTTCGTAAGATACGTTGCCATGATATTGTGTTGTTTAATCATGCTTCTCTCTCAGCAGCTTTGTGATACATTACTGTGCACTGTCGGTCATCATTTCCGACTAGGGAAGTAGTGTACTTTTTCGTGTTTTTAACTCAGTTTTCTAAGTCTGGAGGAGAAAGAGGGAGACAATGCTCATGAAATATTTGTTGACGAAACTGAACATGCACGAATAATTAATTACCTTGAAAATAAGACTGTATTGACATGATCGATGAGTTTACCTAATGAATTAGTTGATCATATCTGCCGTACTAATTGCTGCATTATTCTGTTAACATCATATTAGTTTTAAGACTAGTGGCAGCTTATGCCTAATATACCATTGAAATGATTCGGAAGAGGAACATTGTTCGAATCACGAGAAAAGGAATTTATGACTGACTCAAAAAAAATGTAAAAACTACTTCCGCAACTTTGATTCTCAAATAATGATGTTCCAAAATAAGTTATGTCACACCGTGTAACTGATGCTACTATGAATGGGATGAAAATAACCTCAATGATTGGGTCAAAATAACTGACATACTATATATCCCCTCAGAGTGTGACAACCATTGTATCAGTTGGATTAAGTGCTCCCAGAGGGAATACGTGAGGTCCCAAGCTGTAGGTTAGGTAAACCTTCTTTTTGTTGAAATAGTGAAGAGTAGTTTTTGCTCTGTTACGGACCATTATTTTTCGATGCCCTGTTGTCCTGTTTTTCAGCACCTTCTACTTTCTTCTTTAATTTTATGGATAAGTTAACATTCCAAGCAGCATTTCTTGCTTTTCCATAATAAGATTTACAGGCATTTGAAAATTTATTGCGAGTTTTAGTTTTCGAATATAGGAAGTCACGCTTCTTATTTTCCCAGAAGGAAGGCCGTTTTGTCATTTCAAAGTAATCGTCAAACTCATGAATCTGTTCATAAATTTCGTCTCTTATTTTCAAAGCTTTGGGAAGTTTTTAGTGAGCAAAGCGCTACTTTCGAGCCGAGTGCTGAACTATCCTCCTTACAATACTGTCATCTGCAACATTTTTGATTTAAAATGAGTTTTGGTATTACGAAGGACTATAGAACAACTCGTGTACACTATTAGCATCTGCTTATCGTGGGAGTAACATTTTTAGTCATCTTGTCTCTTTTCTCTGAATGAACAATAAATATTTAGAAAAAAATATTTATTTCGTAATTTTCAACGTCAAAATTTACGTTGAAAATTGTCCGTTAAGTAATTTCGATTTTTTTCTTTTTTTTAATGACAGGAAACTAATCATGCAGAGCGTATTGTGGATCAAGTTTGGACACGTCCACTGCCTGTAGAGAAGTAACTTTCATCATTCCCATTATATATGGTTGTGGATTGGAATTAAGTGTTCATAAAGACCAAGATATAGTTGATTTGTTTTTGTTTTAAAATCATGCGTATGTAGGTACTATAGCCCATCATGTATTCCGTGCCACGCTATTAGCGTCTCGAACTAATTTTCCGCATTTCAGCTCCGTAAAGTCATGAAGACCTTTGCAAAGTACACGTTCGACACATGTCAACACTTGTATTAGGGTTATAACACATCAGACTACAATCGGTGCGAGGAAATGCCTGTTGATTATTACGGGAGAGACTGAGCCGTGCTCTGAAATTAGTGTTCACGGGGAAAATAACCGATTTTCAGAAGAAGGTAGTGCTGAACGTGGTGTAATAACAGCTAGATTTAAGTGTTTGATGTTTAACACGAGCGTCGCTTAGAAATTTTGCGTGTTCTTCGCGGAGTGCGACAGCGCGTTATCGTGCTGAAACGCACGCCTTTTGCGCCTCTGCAGATGCACGTCATCCAACCACTGGAGCAAACGTGCCTGTATAGGAGGCGGCAGGAACTGCGTGGCACGGTAAAATTGCAGTTTACGTAAGCCTACTCCCCAGGAATGAGACTGCGTATTTTAGAACACAATACGAGTGTTGGCATATCGTTGAATAGAATTTACGAGAATTTCCGTTAGATCGCAATAGCTGGAATCGTAGTAAATTAGGTTACAAGGTGTACAGCCAGTATGCATTCTTGCTGGAAGGCCTGGGCCAGAGTGCCTTCACTACTCAGGCCATGTATGAGCTACTCTTCAGCGCACCCTTAATTCAGCCTGTAACTTTGTCCGTTACTATTGACTAACTCAGCAGAGGACCCATTATTCATCAAGCTGGGTCCCCCTGAACATTCGTAAATTAAACCAACACTCAGAAAAGCGTGTAGCCCAACTACATGCGCGCATGCTCTTTTCGAGAGTTGCAGATTGGGTTGTGTGATAATTGTCATCTTTCTTTGAATTCTATTGGACGTTTATCAAAAGAGAGTCATATAGTTTACAAACACATGCGGATCGTCTATTTGGGAACTTGTTGTGTAGGTGGTATCAGCAGCTCTTACAACTAGTGATCACAGCAGCTTCTGCTGCTGTTTCTCAGCAGGTTCACCTACATCTGGTGTCCCTAGCAGCATCTGCCGCTGCTCTCCAGAACATTGGAGAACGTTTCTAATTAACAGTGAAACTGCAGGCCATGGGAGCGTCAACTATGCAAGGGAGGGCAATGCTACGCTTAGTATCCGTAAAGTTTTCTGTGCAACACCTGTTATAAATGCATCAAATTGAAGCCCTAGTGCCTCATCAATGAGACACTTATGCATTTTTAATGAGACACTGGAGCATCTCTAAGTCGGGTCTGGAGACACTGGTATGCATCCTAATCTTGAGTGTCTCATTGATGATGCATCTGCGTGTCTCGGTTTTGGGTGCACCTAGGTGTTTCAAAATAGGGCAATTATTTCTTTCAGTGTAGGCCTTATATTCCATCCTTTACTTCTCTCTCGTCAGAGGAAGCCGGCGCACCGTGCAACCGACCTCTTGCGAGAGTATCTTCGTTTCCTATTATTTTTTCTTATAATATTTTTTCGTCTAATCGAGAACTTAACATCTTCATTTACCCTCATACCTGGTTGTGCCGAAACACTCACATTTATTGCCGTAGCGTTGCCAAGTGAACTTAAACTTCACTGAGTTCCTCTGCGATTAACACTTGAGTTGGTGTAAACTTATTTTGAACATAACAAGAAAAACCTGATTTTTTTCACTTCGTTGATATTTTTCCTTATCCACAATTCATAGTTTTTGTGTGTAGGTCGAATTAGTTGCATAAGTTCAGATTATGTGAATTATAAATTCAGATTATGCACCGGAAGCAAGTGTTCAGATAAGGAGGTTGGCTTGCATTTGCCATGGTCAACCCGAAAACTTGAGCTATCATCTGGCCCCTACATCTCATGTAGCGGCTGTCATGGTGTTATCTTGGCGGACCCAGCACCTTATTTTACGGTGAAGTTCTTGATTTGTTGGGAGCAATAAAAACTTGCGTTTCTACACCTAGGTATCATGGCTTCTCATTCAATCAAGTTTAGAATGTAGAGCTGACATTTTCATTGATAAGTTCAGCCCATCATACGATTTTTCTTCCTTCGTGATGCTTCTTCCTCAATTTAGCAGCAATGTCAGACCAAGACATATTTCATTGGGTGTCTAACTCCAAGTATTTCAAGAGGCCATTAAAAGTCGGCATAGATGTTTTCATTAATCTCATCTAATAGATTATTTTTAATGCTTTCTCTTTGTCATCAAAGGAAATTTATCAGGTGGTTTTCCATATTTACAACAGATTTCAGTTGAATATTCCATACGAAGGCTTACAAATGCAATCGCTGCAGTAAGCATGAAAAACACACTTTTATTTTGGTTTTCTCTGAGCTACTGGCCTAGAATTTTCTCAAAGAAAAGACCTGAGGGCTTTCATTTAAACCTGGCATCCCCAAAATGGATGGAATGCTTTACAGCCATGAACTTCACTTGGTCAACAACTCAAAGCCATAGCGAAAATTTATTTCTGATTCTGTCTAGCTTGGATTCCGGCTGTTGGAAGGGACACGAAGTCCCTGGTTCAGCGTACTTCCTTGGAACTTTTTCTCGTCGAGGATTCTGATTTGGATGACAAAACTACAATACCGTTGATGTGTGCAACTGTTGCACAGTTCTAGTAAAAAACTCGTAAATTAAAGGAATGTGCTCGGTGCTTACAAATACACAATCCTGGCTTCCTTTCTGGATTGAAATACAAATCTAAAACTCGAAACCATGTAGTTTTAGCTTGGCTTATGAAATTCATATTTCATCCATGGATCTCCAAGCTGTATTCAATTTTATTTCGGTTGTCGAAGGAAAAACTTCTTTTGCCTGGGGTATGTGACGTTAAATTGATTTTAAAATTTTGTCGAGGTGCGCAGAAACTTAAGATTTATTAAAACTGCGTGATTTTGCGCGATAGTGATCCCGTCTATGCACGCATGCAAAGCGATGAGCAATAGACGATGCACCTCGTGTACCTCAAGCGCATGCTAAATAAGGCTTCGAGGAACTCTACAATTATACTGTCACTCCCATGGTTTAACTTTGTAGTTCGTGCGGGCTGTGGACATCGGGTGTTTAAATAAGAATGTAACGAGTGCGCTCGGTGAATTTTGTGTAGGTTTAGGTGGCGTGGATGTGCATTTTTTGTGCAATAAAACCGAGTAATGAGTGGCCTTTGTAACGCTTGGAATTAGACTAAGACTTGATTACGCGTACTTTTGTTGCCGCACGATGTGTAGAGGCCAGCTAACATTCGATGTTATTCAATGTGATAATCTTGAGAAACGGAAAATGTGATTTTGGCTTATTGAGGTCATGAGCATCATATGCGCAATGCTGGTGTTGGGTTTGCAATGCCGTTTATATCAGTGAGGTATTCAGTAACCTTTTCGATCTTCGTTAAAAACGATTCGGTTGTGGCACAGCAAACTGTCAATTTACGATGCACCCGAAACTGCGTCAGGGAAAACGTCTGCCCTAACAGGGAACGCCAGAACGCGACGGCTGTTGCATGCAGAGTAACAAGCAAGAGCCGTCAAAATAGCTTATTTACGATCAGCTTTTGTTCACATGATAATGGCAGTTTGGAAAATTGGCATCCGAGGCAATTATTCTTCCTCATAATTACCCCTATTACTGCACCAGCCTCTCTGAAAATGCGCTCGTATGAGCATCTATTGCGATTATTAAAGACGCTACTTCATTTATCCTCCGTACGCGGCAAGAACATTAATGCTACTCGAATATGCCGGTCTCGGCTGCAAGTGATGCGGCAGCCAAATGTGTGTCATGGCGCCTCAGCTCGGGGCTGCTGGAGGTATGTCCAAGTGCACCATGCTCTGCAGGACCGGTCAATATTCCTCAGACAAGTGTTAAATGATTTGTAAACTCTTTGCGAGTCATGGAGATTATTTTCTATCTATGGGAATTAGCGTTCCCAGGAGGAATATGCAAGATCCTGGGTAGGCCTTCCTTTTGTTAAATAGAATAAGTTTTTCGTTGTGTCACAGAATTTTTATTTTTTCTGTTCATTGGTGTCCTGTTTTTCAGCCCCTACTACTTTCTTCTTCAATTTGTGTATTGTTTCATAACATTCCTTCCTTTCTTACTGTTTCTATGAGTTGCGTATATAGTGTAAAAACACACCATGGGCATAGATTCCGTATTCGTTTAACACGTTGACTGCGATTAGTTAAACTGATGTTCAGTATTCAACTCAAATTTAAAGTCAAAAGTTGTTAGCAATTTTATAAGTACCAATCATTAAATTGGTCCATTAAATACCATTCTTTTAAAAAAATCTGTGAAGTTTTCAAATGGCCTTTTTTCTTTTTTTTCTTTCTCTGGAACACCAAAGTTGGGGTTAGCGAGGCTTAAACTACCTCATCTAATCTTTAAGTTTGCAGTTGGGGATTGCGTTTTCTTCGGTCAGATTCTTGGTACGCTGTGTGCGTGAAGCTTGCTTCGCATCCTCGTGCCTACATACCAGGGCGATTTTCAAATACTTCACGTTCTCGTAGTTATTTGCTAGGTATTGCATGCTCGTATATTACCTGAAAAAGGTGAAACTTAAGATTTTGTCCAGAAATGAAAACAGCACATAAGGTAGCCAAGTCGACAGAAGAATTCAAGCGGCCAGCTGTACATGGATTGCGTAAAGTGTTTAGTGCACCCCGCAAGCAGGTAGGCGAGCACCGGTTGTGCTTGGCACCCCACTGGCCCACCTGTTCTTGAGGCCGCAAAAACGCGCGTCTGCAAGCGCAGCGCATTAATCTGCGCTTCGCAATCCTCTGAAGCGAGGGCACTTAAACCATGCAATAGCGCCCAGGTTTTTTCGTCGTTCCATTTGAGAGGCGCTTCTGTTCAGAAGGCCTTGAACGTGCGGCGATTTACTGTGCTCAAAAATTATACGAAAATTCTCCCGGCCTCAGAGATATGTTGTATTTCTTGTTTCTCTCCAAAATTTGCATTGATTCATGAAAAATCATCGCAGCGTGTTACATGTAATCGACAATATCGAGTGAAGCTTGCCTTGTTCAACAAAATGGGGAGAGCGAGTCCTGTGCTGATCATTCTCTCGGCCGAAATAATTTTGACTCATTTGTGGTTGAATGTATACTTACTGTTAGTATTTATGCTATTATTTGTACACCAGTCAAATGTATTGTTGAGAAATGACGATATGGAATAGTATATAGTGTTGCTGCATCCCGTTGTCATTTTCTCATTCCTGACCATTTTCAAATTTAACGAATGCGTTCCATTTGCAGATTGAAAATAACAGTTATTACTTGCATCATAAAAAGTTCCACGGGGTTCATTCATCCTTGCTCCATTTTAACTCCCAATCAATTAATTCCCGTTCTTATTCGCATCGGGAAGACAGCAGATAGTTTTACCGGGCTCGAGGTTTCGGAGGCACATTTACGGATAATTTTTATTGATTGACCAGTTGAAGGCTATGCGCTGCACAGCCCTGCTCACCGTTCTAAGTGAAGTATAATGCATCTCGTGTGGTGGCTGTGGAGGAACGGCCAACATCCACGGGGAGGCATCACACCTTCGCTTGAAAAAATCGAACGCTCAGGAGTGGCCTGCTTAAAGTTCCTGTAGATTGAGTGCTACCTGCTTGCGAATGCTGTGGTGCGGGATGGACCGCGTTTGACTGGAGTTTATTCCACGTAACGAGTCTGCATGAGTCTTTTTCAGATCTTACAATCAATTGGAGCGAACGGATTATGTTTAGAAGTTAGATTTTTCAGTGACTTTGTCGAAACGGGTTATGTTTAAGAGGCAGATTTTACAGTGAATTGCTGTGAACGGACCATATTTAGAATTTAGGTTTTCAGTAAGTAGGCGCTCACGGATTATATTTGAAAGGTAGATTTTACAGTGAGTTGGTGCAAATGGATTATGCTTGAAATGGGTTCATTTGTGTTTTGAGCCTTGCTGTAATAAGATAATTTATTCTCGGTATAAGTTTCCTGAAAGAACGTGAGTGAACTGAAATTCATTAGTTAATAAATAGATAATCAATGAGTATGAAACCAAATTTGTTGAAATAAAAAGCTCGGTTCCCGATAAACAAGGTAATATATAACTGAATATTCTACTTCACTCCATTCTCTGTTGCTTTCTATCATGGAGTGGCATATCTAGCCGCGGTTTTATGCGCAAAATGTTGATTTCAAAAGTCAAGAGAGTGAGATACGGCGCTTCTTACTTTACTGGTCCCTCGTCTTTCAGTTCCAGTGTTGAAATTATCCCGGTAGAAAAGTTAATACCTGATATAATTACCGATTAACTCTGTGTACAAACGATCCTCTAAGCTCACATCTTTTGCGAACCTCAACTTATACAGACGAAAAGACCCCCTTATTTATAACTTGAATCAAATACCGTCTTAGTTTGATAAGTAGGACTGATTTTTATTCGCTTAGGTTGACGTAAAAGATAACGCGTGTATAACTCGAGTATCGTGAGAGCACGTGGTGTAACAGTGATCAGTACAAAACCGCATTGATCATTTTAAGCGCCATCACTCGCGCCATTACGGTCAAACCCCCCCCCCCCCCTTCGCTCTCCCCCCTTCGAGGGTTGTACCAATCGGAATAGACGCGAGCGAGTGGTACCAATGGAAGCGCAAGAAAATCCTCTATAAGATGCATTTGAAAGCAGAAAGTCAACAATTCTTCCGACTTCTACCTAGACCGTCCCCTCAAGTGCCATCATTCGCGTCATTATGTTCATCTTACCAGATATGCTGTTCAATTCACCGTCAATATGCTTTGAAGTCGCGAGAAAGTCGTTTGGCATTTCAAAGTGTTTCTTTTCCCAATTCAATGGAAAACTAAAGACTCGAATGAAAAATGGCCCTTCGAGAACAATGTGGAATAGTAGCGTATTTTCAAAGAAGTTACGGACTTTTTCCGTGGATTTTATTTTTTTCTTGATGGCGCTGGTTCAAACAATCCTGAACGTATCGCAATTCTTTTTTTGATGGCCTTATTCTGAATTTTCTGTTGAAATTCAACATCAGTGGTAATTTCAAATGCAGTCTTGAACTTTACTTTAATTTTAGTTCAATTCATGTTAGTTTGTTTGCTTTTCAAATCTTCATTTAAAGAAGCAAATCTATTTCCCAAATTACACATCGGGGATAATTGTAAACTTTATCCACATAAAGTATTGTGTTTTGAAATGTCGGGCCTTTGAAGGTCTCGACTTTATAAAGCTAACCGAAACAAGTTAAGTATAAAATGGTAGCGTGAGTAGCATCATTCAGTACGAATACTTTTAACGTCATGAACACCTAAGCGCTAAAAAAGATCTGTCACTCCATAATTAATAAAGGTGAAATTTATTATACGTCAAGAATTCTGTAGCTAGTTATAACGATGTTCATATTTTATTTATTTATTAGGATAAAAGCTTATGCAGGGTGAATGCAAATGTTTGTTTATTTTAAGGACACAAGGGCTTAGACTATGCGAATGAACAACTTCGTGAAATCCCCATTTAAGAGGTCTCTCATAAATGGAAACCTGAATTTACCCTTTAACTTTGGACGAAACCAGTGTTGTTTATCAGAAAATATTTTACGCCATCAGCCTATTTACTACTTGGAACATAACACAGAGCGATGAAGGTGAAATCAATTACACAATGACTTCGAAAACGTTTTTCTACATTTAATCCCACAAAGTGAACTGATCTATTTTTATTTATTGCATGGTTATTATTTTATTAACGTGTACTTTCGAATTTTATTTGTACCACCCTGCATTTCAACTTATACATGTGTCATTTCTATGAAGAACTAATTTTATTCCCATTTATGTGGCGCACAATTAAATCCCATTTTTATTACTGTTTCGCAAATCTTGAACGATTTTGTGTTCTGTTTATTTGCTTTTGGCTAATCGTGCAGTTGTCACTGCAAATGATGTTCCCTTTGTTTCATCTCTCGAAAGCAAAAAGCGCATGAGATTTAGATGTGGCAATGCGGCATCCGTTGAGGGTGGTCGGTTTGCCCCGTTAGTATACCGAACTGCGTCTTTGCTCCAGAAATTATAGAGCTAAAACCACAACGCAACGACCGCAACATGAAACTGGTTATAAAATTGCTGTATTTCGGTCTCCATGTGCGATCATTACCTAGCAGAAAACGTTTTTTATCAGGTAATTGAATCCCATCGTTTTTCAGTCTGGCTCTTCCTTCTGTGTTCATCTGCATTCATTTTTTATTGAAAGATAAAGAATGTCATCGTTCTCAATTTTTTTCAACCGTTACTGCCACAAAAAAATTGCAACATCCAAAAAATTAATAGTCTGGATGTATGTATTTCTAATGTTTAGAGCTGTTCATTAATGTTCTTATGGTATATGTAGGGGGATGCAACTCTCTTCTTGGGTATACAGGGGAATGGTATTAAATAGGTGCTTGCTTAGATGCGTTTTCACATAAGATAAGTAATGTGTGTGTAAGTATTTTATTCCATAGTATTATTTTATACCAATATTTTTGTTGCGAAGACTTTTCTTCAATGTTGGGAAATCCCAGGAAGTATGTTCCTCAGTTCATTCGTTGTGCAGCTATTGTGATTAAGACAAATTAAGACAAAGTTATAATGTTTTTTCAAAAATGAAAAGGGCACTCTCTCATCACACAATGGCGCAGAATAAAAACTCAAGACGTTCCATATCCGCATTGAATGCGTATAGGAAATAAAAAGCGTGCACAAGAAGCCGTACGGTTTTTTATACGTCCCTTGAAACGTGTTGAACACGCACGGAAGGTTCCTGATACAGAGACCCTACTTACAACGGTGTAGTTCGAGGACCAAGACTGAATCCGAAATGCACACAATATCTGTAATTTCTAGAGCTTGTATTATTCACCTAAAATGCCGCTTACATCCTAATTTAAATGTTTCAGTAGCTTTGCTTTGCAATTGACTTACCTATAATGATGAGCTGTTAAATTGATCTTTCGATCGCAGATGACATGCGTAGCAGTAAAGGACCCGCATCCTTGCTTTAATGTTTATTGTATGAACACCTCTCATTATGGTTATTATTATCACCTAATATGCTGCTGCAGCTTTTAATTGAGTGCATTCGATGGACGTTTATTTTACTTCGTGTGTTACAATTAAATTACAGACCGGTGCATGGATTTGTTAGCACTTCAAAATAAAATCTATGTTAAAGGGAGGAGTAACAATTGATATGTGAAAATGTGACGTGAACCACTTTGTTTGGTGAGACTTTATAATCGTAGTTAGTGAACTCAACAATAAACTTAGACATTTACGTTTTGTTAAACGTAACGAGTTTATTTTTTTTTTGAAATATTTGTTTCGGAAGATAATTCTAGTTAAACTTATATAATCTCATTTTTTCCCCAAGAAATAATATGGATTGAAACGTACCCGCTGCTCAACCAGAAACGGCTGCTGGACGATGAGTAAGGCAGCGCATGTAACGAATTGTTCATGTGTGCATGTGTAAGCTTCATTTTTGGGGTAAAATACTGAATAACTTTAATGAGGAAGTAATCATTAAGAGTTTGGTTTCTGTCTTCCTCAGTGACGGCAGCAGTGTGCTCGTGGATTTGTTAGTTTTCGTAAAACTTGTGACAAATTCTGCTTCCATGTATAATAAAATTTTTAATTCTGAGAGGAACTGAGCGAGTAATTTACCTCACTTTAACTTATTGTTTCGTCCTTATGAGACAACGATTGTAATAATAGAAATCTGTGCTCACGGGGGAAACCTTGAGGTCCCGAGCTGAACCTCAAGTGGACGGGCCTTCGTTTTGTTGGAATAAGTCTTTTGTTTTGTTACGGATCAAAATTGTAATCTAATCAATGTTGTTATTTAGCTTTATTTCGGTACATTTTCTCCGATATTGGAAGCAAATGCTTCTCACGAACTTATTGTTAAAGTGCCTCAGTATCTGTTGCTTTCCACTCATTCTCTTTCTTTGCATGCTGCGCTATCTTTGTCGGCGGAAACGGTGCTTAAAACTTGAATATAATATAACTCGTCCTCCCAAGTTTTTTTCGAGCAACTTTCGAATTTTCCCGTTCAGACCGGGTGTACTCGCATACACAGGCTTGATAATTTACGGCATTTAGAAAAGCAGCTTGCATCTCCCTCAATTAGAGATAGGTAGTTCTTAACTACCCATTGCGCAGGTATGGTAGCCTTCTAAGCACGTACTGTTTTTCTAACAATTCTTTGATGCTGCGTAACTTTCTGCTGTCAAAATCCAAGCACGAACCTGCTTTTTCATTGCAGAAAATAAAACCGGTGGCCGCTCAAACTATAAGATTCATTTTCGGCAGCTCTCTTGAATCCAAACTGATTTCTCATTTTTTTTTCGGCACGCCGACTTCAGCGAGACGAAATCTTTTGACTCCAGCATGTACGGTAGGCTTGGGTCAGGGTGTAAAAAATGCTAATGGTGTTTTGCGGACGTAAGAGAAACTGCTTTAAGATCTTTTGAGATGCTTTGAAGTATTTATTTTTTTAAGACTTCGCATTGTTTGTCAGTCGTTAGAACAGGTTTGGAATGAAAATATTCGGTAATGTCTTCATATAATTTTATTGCGTTGGTAGAATTTAAAATAGTCTATGCTTGAACAGCACCAAGTAATTGAAAGATCGTCGAACATCCGTGTATTGAGGGTGTTCACTGCGGCCTCGTATGGATACTTAGCTAGTGCGAAATCCCAATCTACGAGCAGCTTTTAGTTAACGAGTTTTCTTGTATGAAGATACATTCTCATAGAAAAACTTAAATGGATATGCTAGCGCATGTAGTCGATAGAACGTAGTATTGACGACTTAAATATTGTAGAGCTTCACGCATGTTTGTAAAATATTTCAGATGTCGATCAAACATTTGATGCAGTAGTTATCAAGGAACGCAAATTAAAATCACCATCACTAATGAATATACGACTATGAAGTTTATGCTCTATTAGAAATTAAATGATCACCACTTCAGGGGCAAAATACTCAAGATAATGATCTTGCTAACGTTAATTGGTCCGTTAGCGCGGGCAAAAACGCAGGCAAAGGTCTTTTACGATTGAGGAATTTTACAATTCAGTCCTCCAAGGTTGAGATTTGAAAGACTTGAACTTAAAACGTGGTCTACTATGAAAGATGAGTGAGAGGCGTATTGTCTGTCCTCGTCAGCAATTGACAGTTATGCGGTTGGAAAGTATCTGCCCGTCGACGCTCATTGGTAGATCGGTGACAGCTAGTGTTGGTAGACGCAGTGAAGATGTGATGCAGTAGTCGTCTAGTAGCTTGTGGTAGAGGAGACGTGGTGCGATATTTGTAGTAGCCTGTGGTAGTGAAGACGTGATCCGATGTGTGGAGAAGTTTGTAGTGGATGAGATGTGATCCGAAATGTGTAGTAGCATGTGGTAGTGAAGACGTGATCCGATGTGTGGAGAAGTTTGTAGTGGATGAGATGTGATCCGAAATGTGTAGTAGCATGTGGTAGAGGAGACGTGATACGATGTGTGTGGTAGTATGTGGTAGGGAAGACGTGAAACAATGTGTGGAGTAGTATATGGTAGGGGAGACGTGATCCGCGTTATTTGTAGTAGTGTGTGATAAGGGGGGACATGATGCGATATGTGGAGTAGCATGTTGTAGCGGAGACGTGATACGATATGTGGAGTGGCATGTTGTAGGGGAGACGTGATGCGATATGTGGAGTGGCATGTTGTAGGGGAGACGTGATGCGATATGTGGAGTAGCATGTTGTAGGGGAGACGTGATGCGATATGTGGAGTAGCATGTTGTAGGGGAGACGTGATG